>JAPYYA010000564.1:0-83899 GCA_028533165.1 Leontopithecus rosalia | reverse complement strand
ACTTCACTTGTGTGGACTTGTTTTGCCTGGATTTGACTTCTTTGGATTTGTCTTCCCTTGTCTTGCCTTGCCTGGATTTGCCTTGTCTGGATTTCCTTTGTATTGAATTTCCTTGCTAGCATTTGCCTTGCCTAAATTTGCCTTGCCTTCCCTTGCCTTGCCTGTATTACCCTTGTCTGGATTTGTTTTGCCTTGCTTTGCCTAGATTTGCCTTGTCTGGATCTCCCTTGCCTTGCCTTGCCTTGTTTTACCTGGATTTGCCTTGCCAGAATTTGTCTTGCCTTGCCTTGCCTGGATTTCACTTTCCTTGATTTGCATTGCCTTGCCTTGCCTTGCTTGAATGTGCCTTGCCTGTGTTTGCCGTGCCTTGCCTTTCTTTGCCTGGATGCTTTCCCTGGATTTGCTTTCCCTTGTCTTGCATTTCTTGAATTTGCCTTACTTGAATTAGCCTTGCCTTGGCTTGCCTTTTCAGTACTTTTTTGCCTGCATTTGCCTTGCTTTGCATTGCTTTGCATGGATTGGCCTTGCCTTGATTTGCCTTAACTAGATTTGCCTTGTCTGGATTTGCCTTGACTTACCTTGCCTGGATTTCTGTTGCCAGTATTTGTCTTGCCTTATGTTTCCTTGCCTGTATTTTTCTGGCCTAGATTTGTCTTGCTATGCCTTCACTTAGCTGGATTTTCCTTGCCTGTATCTGCCTTGCTATGTTTGGATTTGCCTTTCCTGGATTTGCCTTGCCTTGCCTGGATTTTTCTTTCTTTGCCTTCCCTGGATTTTTTTGCCTGGATTTGACTTCCCGCACACTGCCTTGCCTGTATTTCATTGGCCTGGATTTGCCTTGCTTTGCCTTCCCTTCCCTGAATTTCCTTTGCCTGGATATGTCTTGCCTTCCTTTGCCTTGCGTGGATTCGCTTTACCTTGCCTTGCCTTCACTGGATTTTATTTGCCTGGATTTGCCTTGCCTTGCCTTGATTTTTCTTGCCTCGATTTGCATATCCTTGCCCTGCCTTGCCTCGATTTGCCTTGTCTGTATTTCTCTTGCTCAACATTGCCTGAATTTCTCTTGCCTGAATTTGCATTGCCCTGCCTTGCCTCGCCTAAATTTACCTTGCCCAGATTTGCGTTGCCCTGACTTGGTTTCCCTGGATTTGTTTTGCCTTGCCTTACCTTGCCTTTCTTGACTTTGCCTTGTCTGGATTTGCCTTTCCTTTCCTTGTCTTGAATAAATTTGCCTTTTCTCAATCTGCCTTGCCTTACCATGCCTTGCATAAATTTGCTGTGCCTGGATTTGTCTTGCCTTGCCTTTTTTGCATGGATTTGCCTTCTCTTAATTTGCCTTGCCTAGCCTAGCCTTGCTTGGATATGCGTTGCCTGGATTTGCCTTGCCTTACCTTGCCTTGCCTGGATTTGCTTTGCCTGGATTTGCCTTGCCTTGCCTAGCCTTGCCTGTATTTGATTTGCCTGGATTTGCCTTGCCTTGGCTTGCCTTGCCAGAATTTGCCTTGCCTGGGATTGCCTTGCCTTGGCTGAATTTCCCTTGCCTTGCCTTGCCTTGTCTTGCCTTACCTTGTTTTGCCTTGCATTGCCTTGCTTTGCCATGCCTTGCCTTGCCATGACCTGCCTTGACTTGCGTGGACTTCCCTTGGCTGGATTTGCCTTTCCTTTCCTTCTCTTGGCTGGATTTGGTTTGCCTGGATTTGCCGTGCCTTGTTTGGCCTGCCAGGATGTGTCTTGCTTGGACTTGTTTTGCTTTGCCTTGCCTTGCATGGAATAGCCTTGCCTTGCTTTGCCTTACATGAATTGGCCTTGCCTGGATGTGCCTTGCCTTGTCTTGCCTTCCTGGATTTTCGTTGTGTGGATTTGCCTTGTCTTCCCTTGCCTTGCCTGAATTATGTTGACTTGCCTTGCCTGAATTTGCCTTGACTGGATTTGCCATGCCTTGCCTTGCCTTGCCTTTTCTTGCCTTGCCTTGCCTGGATTTGCCTTGCCTTCTCTTGCCTTGCCTGGATTATCTTGACTTGCCTTGCCTTCCCTGAATTTCAATGCCTGGATTTGTTTTGCCTTGAATTTCCATGCCAGAAAATGCCTTGTCTTCCCTTTTTTGCCTACGTTTCCCTTGTCTGAATTTGTTTTGTTTTGCTTTGCCTAAATTTGTTTTGCCTGGATTTGCCTCGCTTTGCCTTGCCTTGTCTGGATTCACCTTGCGAGAATTTGACTTGCCTTGCCTTTCCTGGATTTGCCTTACCTTCCCTTGCCCTGCCTTGATTTGCCCTGCCTTGCCTTGTATTGCCTTCTCCAAATTTGGCTTGCCTTGTCTTGCCTGCATTTCCTTTGCCTGGATTTGTCTTTTCTTGCCTTTCCTTGCCTGAATTTGCCTTGCCTGGATTTGCGTTTTATTCAGGCATTGCGTTACCTCAATTTGTCCTGTCGTGCATTGCCTTGCATGCATTTGCCTTGCCTGGATTTGTCCTGCCTTGCCTATTCTTGTTTGAATTTGCATTGTCTTGCCTTGCCTTGCCTGAAATTCAAGTGCCTGGATTTGCCTTCCATTGCATGGCTTCGTCTGCATTGGCCTTGTTTTGCCTTGCCTGAATTTCCCTTGCCTTTTTTGCCTTTCCTTGTCTTGCCTTGCTTGGATTTGCCTTGCCTTGCTTTACCGTGCCTGGATTGTCTTGCCTTGGTTTACATTGCCTTACCTTGACTTGCCTGGATTTCCCCTTTTTTGCCTTGCCTGGATATGCCTTGCTTTGCCTTTCATTGCTTGGATTTGCCTTGCTTGGATTTGCTTTCCCTTGCCTTGCATTGCCTGGATTTGTATTAGACTGCCTTGCCTGGATTTACCTTGCCTTACCTTTCTTTGCCTGTATTTTCCTGACCTGAATTTGTCTTGCTATGCCTTACCTTGTCTGGATTTGCCTTGCTGAAACTTGCCTTGCTTTTCTGTATTTGAAATGCATGGTTTTGCTTTGCCTGGATTTGCCTTCCTTGCCTTTTCTTTCTTACATTTGCCTTACCTGTATTTCTCTTGCCTGGATTTGCCTTGCCTTGCCTGGATTTGCCTAGCGTGGATTTGCCTTGCCTTACCTTGCCTTTCCTGGATTTTTCTTTTTTTATTTGCCTTTCCTCGCCTTGCCTTGCCTTGCCTGGATATGCTTGCGTGGATTTACCTTTCCTTACCTTACCTTGCCTGAATTTGCCTTTCCTTGTTTTGCTTTGCCTAAATTTGCCTTGCCTTTACCTGCCTTGCCTTTATTTGCCGTGCCTGCATTTTTCTTGCCTTGCCTTTCTCTGCATGGATTTGTCTTCCCTTGATTAACCATGCCTTGCCTAGCCTTGCCTAGCCTTGCCTGGATATGCCTTTTCTGGGTTTTCCTTGCCTTACCTTGCCTTGTCTGGATTTGCCTTGCCTCGCCTCTTTGTGCCTTGGCTTGCTTTGCCAGGACTTTCCTTGCCTGGGATTGCATTGCCTTTCCATGGCTTGCCTGAATTTGCCTTGCCTGGATTTGCCTTGCTTTGCCTTGCCTTGCGTGGATTTCCCTTGCCTGGATTTGCCTATCCTTGCCTTTCCTTCCGTGGAATTGCTTTTCCTGGAATTGCTTTCCTTTTCTTAGCTGGATTTGCTATGCCTGGATTTGCCTTGCCTTGCGCTGCCTAAATTTGCCTTGCATGGATTTGTTTTGCTTGCCTTGCCTTGCGTGGATTTTCCTTGCCTTGCCTTTCCTTGCCTGAATAGGCCTTGCCTGGATTTGTCTTGCCTTGTCTTTCTTTTCTGGATTTGCCTTGCGTGAATTTGCGTTGACTTTCATTGCCTTGCCAGGATTTATCTTGACTGGATTTTTCTATTTTCTCCTTGCCTTTCCTGGATTTTCTTCCGTCGATTTGCCATGTTTTACCTTGCCTTGCCTGGATTTGCCTCGCCTGGATTAGCTGTGCCTTGCCTTTAATTGCCTGAATTTTCTTTGCCTGGATTTGCCTCCCCTTCACTTGCATTTCCTAGATTTTCCTTACTTGAATATGGCTTGCCTTGGCTTGCCTTTCCTAAATTTGCCTTGCCTTTATTTGTCTTGGATTTTCTTGCTTTCTGTGGATTTGTCTTGTTTTGATTTGTTTTGCCTGGATTTGCCTTAACTTTCCATGTCTGGATTTGCCTTTCCTGGATTTGTTTTGTATGACCTTACATTGCTTGGATTTGCCTTGCCAGGATTTGTTTTCCATTACCTTGCCTTCCCTGGATTTGCCTTCCCTAGATTTTTCTTACCTTGCCTTGCCGTGCCTGAATTTGCCTAGCCTTGCATTGCCTTTTCTTGCATTGCCTTTCCTTGCCTGGATTTGCCTTGCTGGATTTGCCTTGCCTGCATTTGTCTTGCTGTACCATGCTTTGCCTGTATTTGCCTGGTCTGCATTTGTTGTTTTGCCTTTTCTTGTCTGGATTTGCCTTGCTTTGCCTGGATTTGAATTGCATGGATTTTCTTTGTCTGGATTTGCCTTTACTTACCTTGCCTTGTTTGGATTTGCTTTTCCTGGATTTCCCTTACTGGATTTGCCTTTCCTTGCATTGCCTTGCCTGGATTTGTCTTCCCTGCCATTCTTTGCATGGATGTGCCTTCCCTGGATTTCCCTAGCCTTGCTTTAACTTGCCTGAATATGCGCTACCTATATTTGCCTCACCTTACTTTGTCTTGCCTGGATTTGCCTTACCTGGGTTTTTATTTCCTTGCCTTGCCTTACTGGATTTCCCTTGCCTGGATTTGCTTTGCCTCAATTTGCCTTACCTTGCCATGATTTGTCTTTTGTGGATTTACCTTGCGTGGATTTGTTGTGCCTTGTCTTGGGTGGATTTGCCTTGCCTTGCCTTGTCTTTCTGAATTGGCTTGACTGAATTTGCCTTCTCTTGTCTCGCCTTTCCTGGATTTGCCTTGCATGGATTTGCCCAGTTTTTTGTTGCCTTGCCTGGATTTGACTCGCCTGGATTTGCCTTGCCTTGCCTTGCCTTGCCTGGGTTTGCCTTGCATTCCCTTTCTTGGCCTGAATTTGCCTTGCCTGGATTTGCCTTTTCTTAAATTGATGTGCCTTGCCTACATTTGACATTTCTTGCCTTGCCTGGATTTGTGTTGCCTGGTTTTGCAGTCCCTTGTCTTTCCTAGATTTGCCTTGTCTGGTTTGGCTTTGCCTTGCCTTGCCTAAATTTGCCTTTCGTTGATTTTCCTTGCCTTACCTTGCTTTGCTTGGATTTGATTTTCCTAAATTTACCTTGCCTTGTTTTACCTTGCCTGAATTTTTCTTTCCTGGATTTGCCTTGCTTTACCTTGCTATGCATGGATTTATTTTGGCTTGCAATGTTTTGCCTGGATTTGCCTTGCCTAAATTTGCATATCCTTTCATTGCCTGGATTTGCCTTTCCTGGATTTGTATTTCCTTACCTGACTTTGCCTGTATTTTTCTTGCCTGATGTGCCTTGTTTTGCCTTTTCTAGTCTATATTTGCCTTGCTGTAATTTGCCTTGCTTTGTCTGGATATGCCTTGCCTGGATTTGCCTTGCCTGTATTTTCCTTGACTCTATTTGCCTTGCCTTGCATTGCCATCCCTGGAATTGCTTTGAATGGATTTGCCATCCTTTGTTTTCCCTCGCCTATATTTGCCTTGCCTGTATTTCCCTTGCCTTGCCATATCTTGCCTGGATTTGACTTTCCCCTATCTACCTTCCCGTGCCTTGACTTGCCTGGCTATGCCTTGCCTTGCCTGGATTTGCCTTGCCTGAATTTGCCTTGCCTTACCTTTCTTGAATTTGCCTTGCCTGGATTTGCCTTACCTGAATTTGCCTTGCCTTGCCTTGCCTTACCTTTCCTGAATTTGCCTTACCTTCCCTTGCCTTGCCTTCCCTGGATTTGCCTTGTGTGAATTTATTTGCCTTTCCTTGTCTTGACTGTATTTGCCTTGCCTTGCTTGAATTTATCTTGTCTCCTTTTGCCTGGATTTGACTTGACTTGCCTTGCTTGAATTTCTCTTGTTTTACCTAGCCTTGCATGGATATGCCTTGCCTTGCCTGGATTTCCCTTGCCTTGCCTTTCATTGCACGGATTTGCCTTGCCTGGATTTGATTTCTCTTGCCTTGCATTGCTTGCATTTTACTTGACTGGATTTGCCTTGCTTTACCTGGCCTTCCATAAATTTGCCTTGCCTTCCCTTGCCTTGCGTGGATTTTTCTTACTTTGCTATGCCTTGCCTGGATTTGCATTGCCCTGCCTTGCCTGGATTTGCCTTGCCTGAGTTTGTCTTCCCTTCCCTTACCTTGCCGGTATTTGCCTGGACTGAGTTTGCGTTGCTTTGCCTTCCCTTGTCTGGATTGTCCTTGCCTTGCCATGCCTAGCCTGGATATGTGTTACCTGGATTTGCCTTGCCTTGCCTTGCCTTTCTTGGATTTGCCTTGTCTGAATTTCTCTTGTCTAGATTTTCCTTGTCTTGCATTGCCTCGTCTGAGTTTGCCTTGCTTGAATTTCTCTTGCATTGTGATTTTTTGCATGTATTTGCCTTGCCTGGATTTGTGTTCCCTTGCCATTCCTTGCTTGGATTTGCCTTGCCTGGATTTGCCTTTCCTTTCCTTGCCTTGCCAGAATATGTGTTGCCTATATTTGCCTTGCCTTGCCTTGCCTTGCCTTGCCTGGATTTACCTTGTATGGATTTGCCATTCCTTGCCTGACCTTGCTGGATTTGCCTTGCCTGCATTTGCCATGCCTCAATTTTCCTTGCCTTGCCATGCCTTGCATAGATTTGACTTGCCTGGATTTGTCTTCTCTTGCCTTTCCTTGCGTGGATTTTCCCTGTCTGGATTTGCCTTGCCTTGTTTTGCCTTGCTGGGATAGGCATTGCTTGAATTTTCCTTACCTTGTCTTGCATTGCCTCAGTTTACCTTGTCTGGATTTGCCTTGCCTCGTCTTGCGTTGCCTGGGTTTTATTTGCCTGGATTTGCCTTGCATTGGCTATCCTTGCCTTGCCAGGAGTTGACTTGCCTGGGATTGCCTTGCCTTGCCATGGCTTGCCTGGATTTTACTTGCCTGGATTTGCCTTGCCTTGCCTTACCTTGCCTTGCATGGAATTGCCTCGCCTGGATTTTCTTTGCCTTTTTTGCCTAGATTTGCTTTTCCAGGATTTGCTTTGCCTTGCATTTCCTTCCCTAAATTTGCCTTGTGTGGATTTGCCTAGCCTCAATTTGCCTTGCCTTGCCATGCCTTGCATGAATTTTCCTTGCATTGCATTGCCTTGCCAGGATATGCATTGCCTATGTTTTCTTTGCCTTACCTTGCATTGCCTGGATTTTACTTTCCTTGCCTTGACTTGCTGGATTAGCCTTGCCTGGATTTGCATTGCCTCAATTTGCCTTGCCTTGCCCTGTCTTGCATACATTTGCCTTGCCTGTATTTGTCTTCCCTTGCCTTTCCTTGCATGGTTTTGCCTTGCCTGGATTTGCCTCGCATTGCCTTGCCTTTCCAGGATTTGCTTTGCCTGGGATTGCCTTGCCTTGCCATGGCTTGCTTGGATTTCCCTTGCCTGAATTTGCCTTGGCTTGCCTGACCTTTACTTGCATGAAATTGCCTTGCCTGGATTTGCCTTGCCTTTTTTTTGGATGGATTTTACTTGCCTGGATTTGCCTTGCCTTTCATTGCCTTCCCTGGATTTGCCTTGGGTTTATTTGTTTTGCCTTCCCTTGCCTTGCGTGGATTTGCCTAGCCTTCCCTTGCCTTGCCTGAATTGTCGTTGCCTGAATTTGCCTTGCCTTGTCTTGCCTTTCCTGAATTTGTCTGGCACAAACTTGCCTTGTCTTTCATTGCCTTGCCTGGATTTTTCTCGACTGAATTTTCATTGCCTTGCCTGGATTTGCCTTGCATTTTTTTGCCTGCATTTGCATTGCCAGGATTTGCCTTGCCTTGCCTTCCTTACATTGATGTGCATTGCCTGGATTTGCCTGGATTTGCCTTGCCTTACTTTGCCTTGTTTTCCTTGGATATTTTTGGCTTGTTTTTTTTTTGCCTAAATTCTCCTTGCATTTGCCTTGTCTTGCCTTCCATTGACAGGATTTGATTTCCCTGAATTTGCCTTCCCTTGTTTTGCATTTCCTTAATTTGCCTTGCCTTATTTTGCCTTGCCTTGGCGTCCGTTGCCTGGATTTTTTTGCCTAAATTTGCCTTGTCTTGCTTTGCCTTGCAGGGATTTCCCTTGCCTTGCCTGGTCTGAATTTTACTTGCCTAAATTTTTATTGCCTTGCTTTGCCTGGATTTCTATTGCCTGGGTTTGTCTTGCCTTACATTTATTTGCCTATAGTTTTCTCTCCTGGATTTGACTTGCTTTGTTTTTTCTTTCCTTGCCTGGATTTGCCTTACCTGGACTTTCCCTGCCTTGCCTTACCATGACTGGATTTGGCTTGCCTAAATTTGCCTTGCCTTGCCTTGCCTGGATTTGCCTTGCCTTCTTTACCATGCCTGGATTTTTCTTGACTTGCCTTGCCTGGATTTGCCTTGTCTTGTTTTGCCTTTATTTTTCTTGCCTTGACTTGTCTTACCTGGATTTCCTTTGTCTTGCCTTGCCTTACCTTGCCTGAATTTGCGTTGCCTTGCATTCATTGCCTGTATTTGCCTTGCCTGGATTTTCCTTTCCTTGCCTTGCATTGCCTGGATTTGCCTTGTCCGGATACACCTTGACTTAGCTTGCTTTCTCTGGATTTGGCTTTTTTTGAATTGCCTTGCATGGATTTCCCTTGCCTTGCCTCCATTCCCTAAATTTGCCTTGCCTATATTTGCATTGCCCTGCCTTGCCTGGATTTGCCTTGCATGGACTTGCATAGCCTTGCCTTGATTTGCCTGGATTTCTTTGCCTGAATTTCCCTTGTCTATCCTTGCCTTTCCTGGGTTTTCCTTGCCGTGCCTTTCCTGGACTTTTCTTGCCTGAATTTGCCTTCCCTTGTCTGGAATTGCCTTACCTGGATTTGCCCTGCCTTGCCCTGACATGCCTGGTTATGCCTTGCCTTGCCTTCCCTTGCCTGGAATTTCCTTGCTTGGATTTGCTGTGTGTTGCTGTGACTTGGATGGTTTTGCCATACCTGGATTTGCCTTGCCTTGGCTTCCATTGCCTAAAGTTGCCTCCCCTGGATTTTTCTGGCCTTGTGTTGCCTTGCCTGGATTTGCCTTGCCTTGCCTTGCCTTGCCTTGATGTGCCTGAATTTGCCTTGCCTGGATTTGGCTTGCCTTGCCTTGCCTTGTCTGAATTTGCCTTGCATTGCCTTTTTTAGCCTGGATTTTTATTTCCTGAATTTGCATTTCCTGGATTTGCCTTGCCTTGCCTTTCCTTCCATGGATATGCCTTTCCTGGATTTGCATTGTCTTGCCTTGGTTTGCCTAGATTTGCTTTGTCTGGATTTGCCTTGCCTTGTTTTGCCTTCCCTGGATTAGCTTTGCCTGGATTTGTTCTGCCTTTCCTTGCATTACCTGGATTGTCCGTTCCTGGATTTGCCTTGCTTTGCCTTGCCTTGCCTGGATTTGCCTTGCCTATATTTTTTTGACTGAAATTTTTCTGCCTCGATTTGCCTTGCCTTGCTTTACCTTGCCTGGAATTGCCTTTTTTGGATTTGCCTTGCCTTGCCTTTTCTTGCCTGGATTTGCCTTGCCTGTATTGGTTTTGTCTTGTCTTGCCTTGCGTGAATTTTCTTTGCCTTGCGTTGCCTTGCCGGGATTTGCCTTGCTAGAATTTGCCTTGCCTTGGCTTGCCTTGCCTTGCCTGGATTTGCCCTGCCTGGATTTGTCTTGCCTTGCCTTACCTTGAATGGATATGCCTTGCCTGGATTTCCCTTTCCTTTCCTTTACTTTCCTTGCCTTGCCTTGCCTGGATTTGCCATGCCTTGCCTTGCATTGCCTCAATTTACCTTAGTTTTCCTTGCCTTGCTTTACCTTGCCTGGATATGCCTTGGCTGGATTTACCTTAACTTGCCTTGCATTGCCTTGCCTTGCCTGGGTTTGCTTTGCTTGGATTTGTTTTCCCTTGCCTTGCCTTTTATGAATTTGACTTGCCTGGATTTGCCTTCCCTCACCTTGCCTTGCCTGGGTTTGCCTTGCCTTGAGTTTCCTTGCCATTATTTACCTTGCTTAAATATGCCTTGCCTTTCCTTGCCTTGCCGGTATTACCCTTGACTGGATTTGTTTTACCTTGATTTCCCTAGATTTGCCTTGCCTGGATCTGCCCTGCCTTGCCTTGCCTTTCCTGCATTTGCCTTGCCAGAATTTGTCTTGCCTTGCCTTTCCTCAATTTGCTTTGCCTGGATTTGCATTGCCTTGCCTGAATTTGCCTTACCTGAATTTGCCATGCCTTGCTTTTCATTGCCTGGATTTGCCTGGACTGGATTTGCATTGCCTTCCCTTGCCTTGCTTCGATTTACCTTCTTTTGATTTGCCTTGGCTTGCCTAGTTTTCCTTGGATATGCGTTGCCTGGATTTTCCTTGCCTTTTATTGCCTTCCTGGATTTGCCTTGCCTAGATTTGCCTTTCTTTGCCTTGCCTTCTTTTCCTGCATTTGATTTACCTGAATTTGCCTTCCCTTGGCTTGTTTTGCCAGGGTTTGCCTTGCCAGTGATTGCCTTGCTTTGCCATGGCTTACCTGGATTTTTCTTGCCTGGATTTGCCTTGCCTTGTCTTGCCATTGCTGGATTTCCATTTTTTACATTTGCCTTGCCTTGCCTTGTGTGGACTTCTCTTGCCTGGATTTGCCTTACTTTCTCTTTTCTTGCCTGGAATTGCTTTGCCTGCATTTTCCTTGCCTTGTTTGGTTTTGCCTGGATTTGCCTTGCGTAGATTTGTTTTCCCTTGCTTACCTTGCATGGATTTGCCTTTCCTTGCCTTTTTTTGCCTGAATTGTCCATGCCTCGATTTGCCTTCCTTTGTCTTGCCTTCCTAGATTTGCCTGGCCTTTCTTTGCCTTGTCTGAATTTGTGTTGCCTGTATTTGCCTTTCTTTGCCTTGCATTGCCTGATTTTTTCTTGCATCGATTTACCTTTCCTAACCTTGCTTTGCCTGGATTTGCCTTGCCTGGATTTGTCATTCTATGCCTTTTATTGCCTAGATTTCCTTTGCCTGGATTTGCCTTCCCTTGTCTTCAATTTTCTAGATTTGCTTACCTGGATTTGCCTTGCCTTGGCTTGCCTTTCCTAGATTTGCCTTGCCTGAATTTGCTTTGACTTGTCTTGCCAGGATTTCCCTTCCTCGATTTGGCTTGCATTACCTTGCCTTGCCTGTATTTGCTTGGCCTGGATTTCCCTTGCTTTGCCTTTGCTTGTCTGGATTTTCCGTACCTGGATCTGCCTTGCTTTGCCATACCTTTCCTGGATTTGCCTTGCCTGGATTTGCCTTGCCTTGCCTGGATTTGCCTTGCCTTGCCTTGCCTTGCCTTGCCTCGCCTCGCCTCGCCTCGCCTCGCCTGGCCTTGCCTCGCCTTGCCTTGCCTTGATTTTCCTTGTCTCGACTTGCCTAGCCTTGCCCTGTCTCGCCTGGATTGGTCTTTCCTTGATTTTCCTTGCCTTGCGTTGCCTTTCCTGGATTTGTCTTGCCTTTTCTTGCCTGGATATGCGTTTCCATGCCTTTCCTTGCCTGGATTTCACTTGCCTGAATTTGCGTTTCCCTGTTTTGACTTGCCTAGATTTGTTTCGCCTGGATTTGCTTTTTCTTGCCTTGCTTGCAGGGATTTTCCTTTCCTGAATATTTCTTGCCTTGCCTTGCCTGGATTTTAATGCGTGGATTAGTTTTGCCTTGAATTTCGTTCCATGATGTGCCTTGCCTGGATTTGCCTGGCCTTCCCTTTTTTACATTTCCCTTGTCTGGATTTGTTTTGCCTTATTTGCCTAAATTTGTTTTGCCTGGATTTGCCTTGCCTTGCCATGCCTTGCCTGGATTTCCCTTTCCAGAATTTTCCTTGCCTTGCATTACCTGGGTTTGCCTTGCCTTGCCTTGCCCTACCTGGATTTGTTTTGCCTTGATTTGCCTTGCCTGAATTTGTTTTGCCTTGCCTTGCCTGGATTTCCCTTGCCTGAATTTGCCTTGCCTGGATTTGCCTTTTCTTGCCTTGCCTTGCCTGGATTTGCCTTGCCAGGATTTGCCTTGCCTTGCCTTGTCTATAGTTGTATTGTCTGCATTTGCCTTGTTTTGCCTTGTCTTGCCTCGAATTGAATTGCCTGGATTTTCCTTGCCTTGCCTGGCCATGCCTAAATTTACCTTGCCAGAATTAGCATTGCTTTGCCTTGCTTTGACTGCAATATTTTAGCCTGGGTATGTCTTGCCTTTAATGGTCTTCCCTGGGTTTGCCTTGCCTGGATTTTTCTTGCCTTGCCTTGCCTTGCCTTGCCTCTATTTGCCTAGCCTGGATTTTTCTTGCCTGGATTTGCCTTGCCTTCTCTTTCCTTGAGTGGATTTGCCTTTCCTGGATTTGGCTGGCCTTGCCTTGTCTGGATTTGCCTTTCCTGGGTATCTCTTGGCTGGATTTACTTCGCCTGGATTTGCCTTGCCTTGCCTTGCTTTGTCTGGATTCGCCTTGCCTGGATTTTCCTTGTCTTGCCTTTCTTTTTCTTGCCTGGATTTGCCTTGCATTCCCTTTTCTTGGCGGGTTTTTCCTTGCCTGGGTAAGCCTTGCTTTGCCTTGCCTTTCATTGATGTGCCTTGCCTGGATTTGCTTTGCCTCATATCGCCTGGATTTATGTTGCCTGTTTTTGCAGTCCGTTGTCTTTCCTCTATTCGCCTTGCGTTGATTGGCTTTGCCTTTTCTTGCCTAGATTTTCCTTGCGTGGATTTTCCTTGCATTACCTTGCCTTGCCTGGATAAGATTTGCAAAAATTTGCCTTGCTTTGTCTTACATTGACTGGATTTGCCTTGTCTTGCCTTGCTATGCATGGATTTCCGTTGCTTTGTCTTGTCTTGCCTGGATTTGCCCTACGTAATTTGCATTGCCTTGCATTGCATTGATGGGTCTTTCAGAGATTTGTCTTGCCTTACCTTGCCTTGCCTGTATTTTCCTGGCCTGGATTTTCATTTTCTTGTCTGGATTTGCCTTGATGGAATTTGCCTTGCTTTGCCTTGACTTGCCTGGAATTGCCTTGAATGTATTTGCCTTTCTTTGCCTTCCCTTGCCTGGATTTGCCTTAACTTTCCATGCTTTGCCTGGGTTTGACTTACCTATATTTACATTTCCTTGACTTGACTGGATTTGCGTTGCATTGCCTGGATTGGCCTTGCCTCTATTTACTTTTGCTTGCCTTGCATTGCCTGGGTTTGCCTTGCCTTGCCATGCCTTGCTTTGCCTTGCCTTGCCTTGCCTGGTCTTGTCTTGGCTTCTTTTGCCCGGATTTTTCTTGCCTTATTTTGCCTTGCCTTGCTTGGATTTTCCGTGCCTTGCCTTGCTTTGCTTTGCCTGGATTTGCCTTGCCTTTATTGTCCTTGTCTTGCCTGTCATTGACCGGATTTGCTTTGCCCGAATTTGCCTTTTGTTGTTTTCTATTGTTTTTATATGACTTTAGTTGATTTGTCTTGCATTTGCTTGCCTTTCCTGGATTTATCTTGTATTGCCTTGCCTTAAATGAATTTTACTTGCCTTGCCTTGCCTTGCCTGGATTTGAATTGCCTAAATTTTCATTGCCTTGCCTTGCCTGGATTTGCCTTACCTACGTTTGTTTTGCCTCACCTTGACTTGCCTGTATTTTCATGGCCTGGATTTGCCTTTCGTTGTCATCCCTTGTCTGATTTTTCCCTTGCAGGGATTTACCTTACCTTGCATGAATTTGCCTTGACTGGTATTACCTTACATTGCCATGGCTTGCATGAATTTTCTTTGCCTGCATTTTTCTTGCCTTTCTTGGCCTTGCCTGGATTTGTCTTGCGTGGATTTATTTTGCCTTGCCTTGCATTGCCTGTATTTACCTTGTCTTGCATTTCCTTGCCTGAATTTGCCTTTACTTGCCTTGGCTTTCATTGCCTATCCAGGATTTGTCTTGCCTGTATTTGCCTTTTTTGCCTTGCCTTGCCTAGATTCACTTGCGTCGATTTGCCTTTTCTTACCTTGCCTTGCCTGGATTTGCTGTGACTTGCCTTTCATTGTCTACATTTGTTTGCCCGGATTTGCCTTTCCTTATCTTGCATTTTTTATATTTGTGTTACCTGAATTTGACTTGACTTGACTTACCTTTCCTGGATTTTTCTTGCCTGGATTTGCATTGCCTTGCCTTGCTTTTCTTGGATTGGCCTTTTCTTGATTTGTTTTGCTCTGATTTGCCTTGCCTGGATTTGCCTTGGCTTCCCTTACCTGGATTATCCTTGCCTGGATTTTTCTTGCCTTGCCTTGCCTTGCTGGAATTTGCTTTTCCTGGACTTTCCTTGCCTTTCCTTGCCTTCCCTGGATTTGCATGGCATGGATTTGCCTTGCCTTGCCATGCCTTGCCTGTATTTGCCTTGACTGTATTTGCCTTGCCTTGCCTTGCCTTGCCTTGCCTTGCTTCGATTTGTCTTGCCTTGTTTTGCCTGGATTTGCCTTGCCTTGCCTTGCTTGGATTTGTCTTTCTTTGTCATAGCTTGCCTGGATTTACTTTTCCTTGTCTTCCATTGCCCAGATTTGCATTGCCTGATTTTTACTTTTCTTGCGTTACATTGCCTGCATTTGCCTTGACTGGATTTGTCTTGCTTTGCCTTATCTTGCATGGATTTTCCTTGCCCTGCGATGCCTCGCCTGAATTTTCCTTGCCTGGGTTTACATTGCTCTGCCTTGCCTGGATTTGCCTTGCCTGTGTTTGTCTTCCCTTACCTGTCCTTGCCTGTATTTGACTGGCCTGAATTTGCCTTGCTTTGCATTTTCTTGTCTGGATTTGCGTTGCTGGAATTTGCCTTGCTTTGCCTGGATTTTAATTGCATGGATTTGCCTTGCCTGAATTTTTTTTTCTCTTGCCTTGCCTTGCCTTGCTTGGATTTGCTTTTCCTGGATTTCCCTTGCCTGGATTTGCCTTGCCTTGCCTTGCATTGCCTGGATTTGCCTTGCTTGAACTTGTCTTGCCTTGCCTTTCCTTGAATGGATTTGCCTTGCCTGGATTTGCGTTGCCTTGTCTTGCCTTGCATTGCCTGGATTTGCCTTGCCTAAATTTTATTTGCCTAAATTTGCCTTGCCTTGGCTTGACGTTTCAGAATTTGCCTTGCCTGAAATTGCCTTGACTTGACATGGCTTGTCTGGATTTTCCTTGCCTGGATTTGCGTTGCTCTTCCTTGACTTGGCTGGATTTCCCTTGCCTTGCATTACCTTGCTTTGTGATGAATTGCTTTGTCTGGATTTGCCTTGCCTTCCCTGTTTTTTGTCTGGATTTGCCTTGCCTTGCGTTGCCCTGCCTGAATAAGCCTAGACTGGATTTGTCTTGCCTTGCATTGCCTTTCTTGGATTTGCCTTGCATGGATTTGCTTTGCCTTGCATTGCCTTGTGTGGATTTGCCTTGCCTTGCCTAAACTGGTCTTGCCCAGATTTGCCTTGCCTTGTCTTGCCTTGCCTGGATTTGCATTACATGGATTTGCCTTGCCGTTCATTGCCTTGCCTAAACTTTACTCGTCTGGATTTGCCCTGCCTTGTTTTGCCTTGCCTGGATTTGTCTTGCATTTTCTTTTTTTGCTTGGGTTTGCCTTGCCTGGATTTTCCTTTCCTTGCCCTTACTTCCATTGAAGTGCCTTGCCTGGATTTAGTTTTCCTTTCCTTGCCTGGATTTGTGTCGCCTGGTTTTGGAGTTCATTGTCTTTCCTGGATTTGCCTTGTGTGGTTTGGCTTTGCCTTGCCTTGCCAAGATTTACCTTGTCTAAATTTGCCTTGCCTTACGTTGCCTTGTCTGGATTTGATTGGCCTAAATTTGCATTGCCTTTCATTACCTGGATTTGCCTTGCCTGACTTTATCTTGCCTTACCTGACCTTGCCTCTATTTTTCTGGCCTAGATTTGCCTTGCTTTGCCTTTTCTTGTCTGGATTTCCCTTGTCTGGATTTGCCTTTCCTGTATTTGCTTTGCCTTGCCGTGTCTTGCCTGTAATTGTTTTGAACGGATTTGCCTTCTTTTGCCTTCCCTTGCCTGTATTTGCCTTGTCTAAATTTGACTTGCCTTTCAGTGCCTTGCCTGGATTTGACTTACCTCTGTTTACCTTTCCTTGCCTTGACTTGCCTGGTTTTTGCCTTGCCTTGCCTGGATTTGCCTTGCCTCTATTTTCTTTTCCTTGACTTGAATTCCCTGAATTTGCCTTGCCTTGCCTTGCATGGATTTGTCTTGGCTTGTTTTTCCCAGATTTTCCTTGCCTTACTTTGCCTTGCCTTGCTTGGATTTTCTTTGCCTTGCCTTGTTTTGCCTGGATTTGCCTTGCCTTTGTTTACCTTGTGTTTCCTTTCATTGACCGGATTGCTTTGCCTGAATATTCCTTCCCTTGTTTTCCATTGTCTTTATTTGCCTTCCTGGAATTTGTCTTGCCTTGGCTTTAATTTCTTGGATTATCTTGCCTGGATTTGCCTTGCCTTGCCTTTCCTTGCCTCAATTTGCCTCACCTTGTCTTGCCACGCCTGGATTTGCCTTGACATACCTTGCCTTTTCTTGCCTGAATTTACCTTGCTGGATTTGCCTTGCCTTTCCTTGCCTTGCCTGGTTTTGTTTTGCCTGAATTTGGTTTGCCTTGCCTTGCGTTGCGTGAATTTCCCTTACCTTACCTTTCCTTAACTGAATTTTTCTTACCTGGATTTGCCTTTCCTTGCCTTAACTTACCTGGATTTGCCTTTCCTTGACTTGTTATGCCTTGCATGGGTTTTCCTTGCCTGTATTTTCCTTGCCTTTTCTTGATTTGGCTTGCCTCCCATTTCCTTGCCAGGAGTTGCCTTGGGTGGATTTGCCTTGCCTGAATTTCCCTTGTCTGATTTTCATTTGCCTTACTTTTCCTAGATTTGCCTTCCAAAATTTTTCTTGCATTGCCTTGCCCTGCCTGGAGTTGCCTTGTGTGAAGTTGCCATGCCTTGCCTTACCTTGCCTGAATTTTCCTTGCCTTGCCTTGCCTTCCCTGGATTTGCCTTGCCTTGCCTTGCATTGTCTGTATTTGCCTTGCCTGTATTTGCCTTGCCTTGCCTTTCCTGGATTTGTCTTGCCATGATTTGCCTTCCCCTGCTTTGCCTGGATTTCTTTTGTTTTGCCTTGCCTTTCCTGGATTTGCTTTGCCTTGCCTGGATTTGCCTTGCCTTGCCTTTCATTGCCAGAATTTTCCTGGCCTGGATTCGACATCTCTTGCCTTTTATTGCTTACATTTGCCTTGTCTGGATTTGCTATGCCTTGGCTTGCTTTCCCTGTATTTGCCTTGCATTGCCTTGCCTTCCATCGATTTTTCTTACCTTGCTATGCCTTGCCTAGATTTGTCTTGCCTGGATTTGCGTTGCACTGCCTTGCCTGTATTTGCTTTCCCTGGGTTTGTCTTTTCTTCCCTTGCCTTGCCTGTATTTGTCTGGCCTGAATTTGCCTTGCTTTGCTTTCCCTTGTCTGGATTTGCGTTTTCTGGATTTATCTTCTCTGTATTTGCGTTGCCCTGTTCTGGCTTGCCTGGATTTGCCTTGTCTTGCCTTGCCTTGATGGAATTTGCCTTTTCTGAATTTTCCTTGCCTTGCCTTGCCTTGTCTGAATTTGTCTTGCCTTGATTTGCCTTCCCTGGATTTGCCCTTCCGTGCATTGCCTTACCTAAATTTATTTTGCCTAGATTTGCCTTGTCTTGCCTTATTTTTCCGAGTATTGCCTTGCCAGTATTTGCCTTGACTTGCCTTTGCTTACATAGATTTGCCTTGCCTTGCCGTGCCTGGATTTGCATTACCTGAATTTGCTTTGACTTGCATTACCTTGCCTGAATTTACCTTGCTTTGCCTTGACTTCCCTGGATTTGTCTTGCCTTGCCTTGCATTGCTTGTATTTGTCTTGCCTGTATTTGCCTTGCCTTACTTGGATTTGTCTTGCCTTCTTTCGCCTGGAGTCTTCTTGCCTTGCATTGCCCTGATTTCTCTTGTTTTACCTTGCCTTGCCTGGATTTATATTGCCTTGCCAGAATTTGCTTTTGCTTGCCTTTCATTGCCCATATTTCTCTTGCCTGGATTTGACTTCCTTTGCCTTGCATCACCTGGGTTTGCCTTACCTGGATTTCCCTTGCCTTGGCTTGCCTTCCCTGGATTTCCTTGCCCTGCCTTGCTGGATTTGCCTTGCCTCAGCTTGACTTGCCTTGTCATGCCTTGCATGGATTTGCCTTGCCTGAATTTGTCTTTTCTTGCCTTTCCTTGTATGGATGTGCCTTGCCTGGATTTTCCTAGAGTTCCATTACCTTGCCTGGATATGCATTTCCTGGATTTGCCTTGCCTTACCTTGCCTTGCCTGGATTCGCCTTGCCTCGTCTTTCCTTGCCTGGATTTTATTTGCCTGGATTTTCCTTGCCTTGGCTTGCCTTCCCAGGATTTGCCTTCCCTGGGATTGCCTTACCTTGCCATGGCTTGCCTGGATTTTCTTGACTGGATTTGCCTTGCCTTGCATTGGCTGACTTTCCATTGCCTGGATTTGCCTTGAATTGCTTTACCTTCCTTGTGGGAAATTACCTTGCTTTCCCTTTTTTGTGGCTTTGCCTTGTCTTGCCTAGATTTGTCTTGCCTGGATTTGCGTTACCTTGCCTTGCCTTGCCTGGATTTTCCTTGCATTGTTTTTCCTTGCCTGGATTTGCCTTGCATGGATTTGCCTAGCCTTGCCTTGCCTTCCATGGATTTCCCTTGCCTGGATTTGCATTGCCTTGACTTGCCTTGCCTTGCTGAAATTTGCTTTGCCTGGATTTGATGACGTTTCTCCAATTAACTTGCATTGCGTTTTTTTGCCTGGATTTGCCTTGCCTTTAATTATTTTGCCTGCATTTCCCTTGCCTGGATTTACTTTGCCATGTTTTGCCTTGCCTGGATTAATCTTGCCTGGATTTGTTCTGCCTTGTCTTTCATTGCCTGGATTGTTTTTTCCTGGATTTGCCTTGCTTTGCTTGCCTTGCCTGGATTTGGCTTGCCAAGATTTTTTTTGCCTGGATTTGCCTTGATTGGATTTTCCTTGACAGGATTTGCGTTTCCTTGCCTTATCTTGACTGGATTTGCCTTGCCTGGATTTCTCTTGCCTTGCCTTGCCTTGCCTTGTGTTGCCTGGATTTGTTTTGCCTGTATTTGTTTTACCTTGCCTTGCCATGTGTGAATTTTCCTTGCCTTGCCTTTCCCGAATTTGCCTTGCCTTGGTTTTTCTTGCCTGGATTTGCCTTGCTTGGATTTTCTTTGCCTTGCCTGAAATTGCTTTGCCTTCCCTGACCTTGAATGGTTATGCCTTGCCAGGATTTGCCTTGCCTTTCCTTCCCTTGCCTTGCCTTGCCCTGATTTTTTTGCCTGGATTTGCCTTGCCTTGTCTTGCCTCGATTTTCCTTGCCTGAATTTGCTTGTCTTGTCTTGCCTTACTTGGATTGCCTTGCCAAAATTTGAGTTGCCTTGCCTTTTTTTGCCGGGATATTCCTTGCCTGGATTTGTCTTCCCTTGCCTTGCCTGGATTTGTCTTCCCTTGCCTTGCCTGGATTTGCCTTCCCTTCTCTTGCCTTGCCTTGCCTGGATTTGCCTTGTCTGGATTTGCCTTGTCTTGAATTTTTTTTGCCAGCATTTGCCTTGCCTAAATTTACCTTACCTTTCCTTGCCATGCCTGTATTACTTTTGTCGCGATTTGTTTTGCCTTGTTTTGCCTGGATTAGCCTTTCCTGTCTTGCCTTGCCTGTATTTCCCTTGCCAAAATTTGTCCTACCTTGCCTTGCCTGGATTTGCCTTGCCTGGATTTGCGTTGCCCTGCCTGGATTTGCCTGGATTTTCTTTCCTGGAAATTTTTCCTTGCCTTTCCTTGCCTTGATTTGCCTTGCCTGGTCTTACCTTACCTGGATTTGCCTTGCCAGGTCTTGTCTTGCCTGGATTTCTTTTGCCTGGATTTGCCTTGCCTGGGCTTGCCTTGCTTGGAATTGCCATGGCAGGATTTGAAGTGCCTTGCCTTGCCTTGCCTGGATTTTCCTTGTATGGATTTGCCTTGATTTTTCTTGTTTTGCCTGGATTTGCCTTGCCTTGCCCGGCCATGCTAAAATTTACCTCGCCTGAATTTGCCTTGCTTTGCCTTGCTTCACTCGTTTTGCATTGCCTGAATATTCCTTGCCTTAAATTGCCCTCCCTGTATTTCCCTTGCCTGGATTTATTTTGCCTTGGGTTGCTTGACTGGTTTTGCCTAACCTAGATTTTCCTTGCCCTAATTGGATTTGCCTTGCCTGGATTTGCCTTGCCTTGCCTTGCCCTGAGTAGATTTGTCTTGCCTAAATTTTCCTGGTCTTGCCTTGCCTGTATTTACCATGCCATGGTTTGTCTTGCCTGGATTTGCCTTGCCTTAATTTGCCAAGCCTTATGTTGCGTTGCCTAAATTTGCCTTGCCTGGATTTCCTTGCCTTGCCTTGCATCAATTTGCCTTGCCTGGATTTCCCTTGCCTTGCCTTGCCATGCCTTGATTTGTTTTGGCTGTATTTGTATAGCCTTGCCTTGCATTGCCTGGTTATTTTTTCCCTCAATTTGCCCTGCCTTGCCTTAGCTTGTGGGATTTGCCTTGTTTTTCCTTGCCTTTCCTGGATGTGCCTTTCCTCGATTTTCCATTTCTTGCTGTGTCTGGATTTTCGTTGCCTGGTATTTCCTTCCCTTGCTTTGCCTTAATTTGTCTTGCCTTGCCTTGCCTTCATTTGCCTTCAATGGATTTGTCTTCCCTAGCTCTGTTTTGCCTAGATTTGCCTTGCCTTCCTTTTCCTTGCTTTTCTTTGCCTTGCGTTGCCTGAATTTGCCTTTCCTGGATTTGCCTTCCCTATCCTTGCCTTGCCTGGATTTGCCTTGCCTTACCTTTTTTTACCTAGATTTGCCTTGCCTAGATTTGTCTTGCCTGGATTTGCCTTATTTTGCCTTGCGTTTACTGGATTTTTTTTGTCTGTATATGCTTTACCTTGTTTGGCCTGGATTTGGCTTGTCTGGGTTTGCCTATCTTTGTCTTGCCTTGCATGGATTTGCCTTGCCTTGCCTAAATTTGTCTAGCCTAGATTTTTCCTGCCTTCTCTTGCCTTGCTAAGATTTGCCTTGCCTGGGATTGCCTTGCCTTGCCTTCCCTTGCCTCGATTTATTTTGCATGGATTTCCCTTACCTTGCCTTGCCTAGATTTGTATTCCTGGATTTGTTTTGCCTTGAATTTCCTTACCAGAATTTTTTTTGCTGGATTTGCCATGCCTTCCCTTTTCTTGCCAGTATTTCTCTTGTCTCTATTTGTTTTGCCTTTTTTGCCTAAATTTGTCTGTACTGAATTTGCATTTCCTTGCATTCCCATGCCTGGATGTGTCTTGCCTCTTTTGCCTTGCTTTGCCTTGTTTTGCCTTGCCTGATTTTGTCTTGCATTCCCTTGTTTTCTCTAGATTTGCCTTGCCTGGATTTTCTTTGCCTTGCCTTGCCTGGATTTGCCTTGCTGTGAATTTTCTTACCAGGAGCTGTCTTGTGTAGATTTCCCTTGTCCTCTCTTGTCTAGCCTGAATTTCCCTTGTCTGATTTTGATTTGCCTTGATTTTCCTAGATTTGCCCTCCTGGATTTGCCTTGCGTTGTTTTGCCGTTTCTGCATTTTCCTTGCCTGAATTAGCCTTGTCTTGCCTTGTCTTATGCCTTTCCTATATTTTTTTTGCCTTGATTACCCTTGCCTGAATTTGCCTTACCTAGATTTGCCTTGCCTTGCCTTGCTTGTGTTTGCATTGCCCTGCCCTGCCCGGATTTGTCTTGCCTTACCTTGACTTGCCTGTATTTGCCTGGCCTGTATTGACCTTGCTTTTCCATCCCTTTTCTAGATTTGCCTTGCTGGGATTTGCCTTGTTTTGCCTGGATTTGAATTGCATGTATTTGCGTTGCTTAGATGGGTCTTGTCTTGCGTTTCCTTGCTTGGATGTGACTTGCCTGAATTTTTCATGCCTGTATTTGCCTTGCCTTGCCTTGCCTTGCCAAATTTCCCTTGCATGGATTTCCATTGCCTTACCTTGCCTTGCCTTTATTTGCCTTGCCTGGAATTTTTTTTACTTGTTTTGCCTTGCCTGGATTTTTCTTGCATTTTTTTTCTTACCTGGATTTGCCTTGTCAGAATTTGTCTTGCCTTTCCTTGTCTGTATTTGCCTTGCCTAAATTTTGCATTGCCCTGCCTTGCCTGGATTTGCCATGCCTTGCCTTTCATTGCCTGGATTTGCTTTGCCTATATTTGGCTTTCCTTGTCTTGCATTTCCTGGATTTGCCTTACCTGGATTTGACTTGCCTTGGCTTGTCTTTCCACGATTTTTCTTGTATGGATTTGCCTTGCCTTGCTTTGCTTTGCTTTTCGTGGATTGGCTATGCATTTATATGCCTTGCCTGGATTTGCCTTTCGTGGATTTGTCTTGCATTACCTTGCCTGTATTTGCCAGGCCTGAATTTACTTTGCTTTGCCTTTTCTTGTCTGGATTTACGTTGCCTGTATCTGCCTGGCTTTCCTTGCTTTGCCTGGATTTGCCTTGCCTTGATTTGCCTTTATTTGCCTTGCCTTACCTGGATTTTATTTTCCTGATTTTTCATAGATTTGCTTTGTCTGGATTTGATTTGCATGGATTTGCCTTGCCTGGATTTGCCTTACCTTGCCTTGCCTTACCTGGATTTGCCTTGCATGGGTTTTCTTTGCTTTAACTTGCCTTGCCTTTATTTGCCTTGCCTGGATTTTTCCTTTTTTGCCTTGCCTTGCCTTGCTTTGCGTGGATTGGTCTTGCCTTAATTTGTCTTGCCTAAATTTGCCTTGGTTTGCCTTGCCTGAATTTGTTTTGCCTGGATCTGTCTTGCCTTACCTAGCCTGTATTTGCCAGGCTTGGATTTACCTTACTTTCCCTTCCTTTGTCTGAATTTACGTTGACTGTATCTTCCTTGCTTTACCTTGATTTGCCTTGCCTAGATTTGCCTTGCCTTGCCTGGATTTCCTTTTTTTGCCTTCCCTAGATTGCTTTGACTGGATTTGCCTTGCCTTACCTTGCCCTGCCTGAATTTTCCTTGCCTGTATCTACATTGCCTTTCCTTGTCTTGATTTGACTTGCCTGGATTTGTCTTGCCTTACCTTGCCTTACCTGTATTTGCCTGGCCTCAATTGACCTTGCTTTGCCCTCCCTTGTTTGGATTTGCCTTGATGGGATTTGTTTTGCTTTTCCTGGATTTGAATTTCATGGATTTGCCTTGCCTGGATTTGCCTTACCTTACCTTGTCTTGCTTGAATTTGCCTTGCCTTGATTTCCCTTGTCTTGCCTTGCCTGGATTTGCCGTGCATGAAATTGCATCACCTTACCATGCCTTGCATTTATTTGTCTCACCAGAATTTTCCTTTTTTGCCTTGCCTTGCCTGGATTTTTCTTGCATTCCCTTTTCTTGCCTGGATTTGCCTTGCCAGAATTTGTCTTGCTTTTCCTTGCCTGGGCTTGCCTTGCGTAGATTTGCATTGTCTTGCCTTGCTTTGACTGGATTTGTCTTGCTTGGATTTGCCATACCTTACCTTTCATTTCCTGGATTTGCTTTGCCTTGATTCGGATTCCCTTGTCTTATATTTCCTGGATTTGCCTTATTTTGATTTGCCTTGCCATGGCTTGCCTTTCCAGGATTTCTCTTGCCTGGATTTGCCTTGCTTTGCCTTGCTTTTGGTGGATTGGCCATGGGTTGATTTGCCTTGTCTGGATTTGCCTTACCTGGTTTTGCCTTGACTTGCCTTGCCTGGATTTGCCTTACTTGTATCTGTCTTGCCTTACCTTGCATGTATTTGCCAGGCCAGAATTTCCCTTGCTTTGCCTTCCATTGTCTGGATTTACATTGCCTGTATCTTTCTTGTTTTGCCTGAATTTGCCAGAATTTGCCTTGCATGGATTTGCTTTGCCTTGCCTTGCCTTGGCTTGCCTTTCCTGAATTTTTCTTTCCATGCCTCCCCTGGATTTGCTTTCTTTTTATTTCTCTTGCTTTGCCTAGCCTTTCGTGGAATTACCTTGCCTGGATTTTCCTCACTTTTTCTTTTAATGGCTGGATTTGCTTTGCCTGGATTTGCCTTGCCTTGCCTTTCCTTCCATGGATTTGCCTAGCCTAAATTTTCATTGCCTTCCCTTGCCTTTCCTTGCCTTGACAGGATTTGCTTTGCCTGTATTTGTCTTGCCTTGCCTGCATTTGCTTTGCATTGCCTTTATTTGTCTGGATTTGCCTTGTCTGGATTTGCCTTGCCTTGCCGTACCTTGCCTGGATTTGCCTTGCCTTGTTTTGCCTTGCGTGGATTAACCTTGCCTGGATTTCTTCTGCTTTGCCTTGCATTGCCTGGATTGTCCTTCGCTGGATTTGACCTTGCTTTGCATTCTTTACCTGGATTTGCCTTGCCTAGATTTGCCTTGCCTGGATTTGCATTTCCTGGATTTGCCTTGATTGAATTTTTCTTGAATGGATTTGCCTTGCCTAGCCTTACCTTTACTGGATTTGCCTTGCCCTGACTGAATTTGCGTTGCCTGGATTTGTTTTTTCTTGGCTTGCCTTGCCTGGATTTGCCTTGCCAGGATTTGCCTTGCCTTGCCTTAACTTGAATAAATATGTTTTGCATGGATTTGCCTTGCCTTGCATTGCTTTACGTGGATAGGCCTTGTTTGATTTGCCTTGCATGGATTTGCCTTGACTTTGCTTGCCTAAATTTACCTTGCCTGGATTGCTCTTGCCTTACCTTACCTTGACTGTATTTGCCTGGCCTGGATTTGCCTTGCTTTGCCTTCTCTTGTCTGAATTTCCCTTGCCTGGATCTGCCATGCTTTGCATTGCTTTGCCTGGATTTGCCTTGCCGTGCCTTACCTGCGTTTTCCTTGCCTTGCCTGGATTTCCCTTGCCTTGCCTTCCCTGGATTTGTTTTGCCTGGATTTGTCTTGCCTCACATTGCCTTGCCTGTATTTGCCAGGCTTGGCTTTGCCTTGCCTTGCCTTGCCTTGCCTGGATTTTCCTTTTCTTTCCTTGCCTTGCCTTACCTGAACTTTCCTTGCATTCTTTTTTCTTGCCTTGATTTACCTTGCCAGAATTTTTATTGCCTTTCCTCGCCTGGATTTGCCTTTCCTGAATTTGCATTGCCTTCCCTTGTCTTGCCTTGCCTGGATTTGCCGTGCCTTGCCTGGATTTGCCTGGATTTGCTTTGCCAGATTTGCCTTCCCTTTTCTTGTATTTCCTGGATTTGCCTTATGTAGATTTGCCTTGCCTAGGCTTGCCTTTTCAGGATTTTTCTTGCCTGGATTTGCCTTGCCTTGCCTTGCTTTGCATGATAATTTGCCTTGCCTAAATTTGACTTACCGGGATTTGACTTGACGTGCCTTGCCTGGATTTGTCTTGCCTTACCTTGCCTGAATTTGCCAGGCCTGGATTTGCCTTGCTTTGCCTTCCTTTTTCTGGATTTATGTTGTCTGTATCTACCTTCTTTGCCTTGCTTTGCCCAGATTTCTTTTGCCTGAATTTGCCTTGCCTTGCCTTGCCTGGACTTTTTTTATTCCTTCCCCTGGATTTGCTTTGCCTTGATTTGTCTTGCTTTGCCTGGCCTTCTGTGTATTTGCCTTGCCTTTCTTTTTTTTTGACTGGGTTCGCTTTGCCTTGGTTTGCCTTGCCTTGCATTTCCATACCTTGATTTGCCTTGCGAGAATTTGTTTTACCACGACTTGCCTTGCATGGAGTTGCCTTGACTTAACTTGCCTTCCCTGAATTTTTCTTGCCTGGATTTGCCTTGCCTTGTCTTGACTTGCCTGGATTTGCCTTGCCTTTCATTGCCTTGCTTTGCCTTGCCTTAATTTGTTTTACATTATTTTTTCTTGCCTGGGTTTGCCTTGCCTTGGCTTGCCTTTGCAGGAATTTTTTGCCTGAATTTGCCTTGCCTTGCCTTCTTTTGCGTGGATACGTCTTGCCTTGATTTGCCTTGCCTAGATTTGCCTTATCTGGATTTGCCTTGACTTGCCTTGCCTGGATTTGCCTTGCCTGGATTTGTCTTGCATTACCTTGCCTTTAATTTCCAGGCCTGAATTTGCCTTGCTTGCCTTCCTTTGTTTGGATTTAAGTTGCCTGTTTCTTCCTTGCTTTGCCTTGCTTTGCCTGTATTTGCCTTGCCTGAATTTTCCTTGCCTTGCCTTGCCATCTCTGGTCTGGATTTTTCTTTCCTTGCCTACCCTGGATTTGCTTTGCCTGGATTTGTCCTGCCTTTCCTTGCCTTGAGTAAATTTGCCTTACCTAGATTTGCCTTGTTTAGATTTGTTTTACCATGCCTTGCCTTGCGAGGATTTGCCTTGCCTTGCATTGATTTGTTTTCCATTCCCTTTCCTTGCCTGGATTTGCCTTGCCTTGCCTTGCCTTGTTTGCATTTGTTTTGCCTGGATTTGCACTCTCTTGTCTTTCCTGGTTTTGCCTTGTGTGGAGTGGCTTTGCCTTGCCTTGCCTAAATTTCCCTTTCATGGATATGCCTTGCCTTACCTTGCGTTTCTTGGATATGCCTTGGCTGGATTTCCCTTGCCTTTTATTATCTTGCCTGGATTTACCCTGCTTGGATTTGCCTTCATGTGCCTTGCCTTGCCTGGATTTGCAAATCCTGGATTTGCTGTGCCTTGAATTACCTTGGATAGATTTGCCATGCATAGATTTGCCTTGCCTTGCCTTGCCTTGCCTTCCCTTGACTGCATTTGCCTTGCCTTGATTTGCCTTGTCTTGCATTGTGT
Source organism: Leontopithecus rosalia (assembly GCA_028533165.1). Taxonomy (NCBI): domain Eukaryota; kingdom Metazoa; phylum Chordata; class Mammalia; order Primates; family Cebidae; genus Leontopithecus; species Leontopithecus rosalia. The sequence continues at coordinate 57,033 of JAPYYA010000564.1, read as the reverse complement.
TGCCTTGCCTGGATTTGTCTTGAATAGATTTGCCATGTTTTGCCTTGCCTTGTCTTGCTTTGCCTTGCCTTGCCTTGCCTTGCCTTCCCTTACCTTGCCTGGATTTGCCTTGCCTTGCCTTGCGTTTCCTGGATTTGCCTTGCCTGGATTTCTCTTGCCTGGATTTCCCTTGCTTTTTATTATCTTGCCTGGATTTTCCCTGCTTGTGTTTGCCTTCACGTGCCTTGCCTTGCCTGGGTTTGGAATTCCTGGATTTTCTGTGCCTTGAATTTCCTTGGATGGATTTGCAATGCATAGATTTGCCTTGCCTTGCCTTGCCTTGCCTTTTCTTGACTGCATTTGCCTTGCCTCAATTTGCCTTGCCTTGCCTTGCTTTGCCTTGCCTGAATTTGTCTTGAATAAATTTGTCTTGTTTTGCCTTGCCTTGCCTTGCCTTGTGTTGCCTTGCCTTGCCTTGCGTTGCCTTGCCTTACCTTGCCTGTATTTGCCTTGCATTGTCTTACATTTCCTGGATTTGCCTTGCCTGGATTTCCCTTACCTTTTTTATCTTGCCTGGATCTTCCCTGCTTGAATTTGCCTTCACATGCCTTGCCTTGCATGGGTTTGCAATTCCTGGATTTGCTTTGCGTTGAATTACCTGAGATGAATTTGCCATGCATAGATTTGCCTTGCCTTGCTTTGCCTTGCCTTCCGTTGGCTGCATTTCCCTTGTCTCGATTTTCCTTGCCTTGTCTGAATTTGTCTTGAATAGATTTCCCATTGTTTTGCCCTGCCTTGCCTTGCTTTGCCTTACTTTGCATTGCTTTGCCTTTCCGTGCCTTACCTTGCCTGGATTTGCCTTGCCTGAATTTGCCTTGCCTTGCCTTACCTTGCCTGTATTTTTCTTGCCTGGATTTGTTTTGCCTTGCTTTGCCTTACGTGGATTTTCCTTTCCTTGCCTTGCCTAGCCTTGCGTTGCCTAGATTTGCCTTGCCTAAATTTGCCTTCCTTTGCCTTGCCTCGCCTTGCCTTGCCTTGTGTTGCCTTGCCTTGCCTTGCCTTGCCTTGCCTGTATTTCCTTGCATGGATTTGACTTGCCTTACCTTACATTGCCTGGATTTGTCTTGCCTGGATTTGCCTTTCCTTGCCTTGCCTTATCTAGATTTGCCTTGCATTCCCTTTCCTTGCCTGCATTTGCCTTGCCAGAATTTTTCTTGCCTTGACTTGACTGGATTTGCCTTGCCTTGCCTTGTGTTGCCTGGATTTGCCTTGCCTTGCATTATCTTGCCTACATTTGTCATGATTGGATGTGCCTTGACTTGCATTGCCTTGCCTGAATTTGCTGTGCCTTTTCCTGCCTTGGATAGATTTGCAATGCATGGATTTGCTTTGCCTTGCCTTGCCTTGCCTTGCTATTCGTGGATTTGCCTTTCCTCTATTTGCCTTGCCTGAATTTGCCTTGAATTGCTTTTCATTTAGCCTGGATTTGCCTTGCCTTGCCTTTTATTCCATAGATTTGCCTTGCCTGGATTTGCATTGCCTTGCCTAGCCTTCCCTGGATTTGCCATGCCTGGCCTTGCATTGCATGGATTTCCCTTGCCTCGCCTTCCCTTGCCTGAATTTGTCTTACCTGTATTTGCATTGCCCAGGCTTGCCTGGATTTTCCTTACCTGGAATTGTCTTGCCTTACCTTTCTTGCCTGCATTTTTCTGGCCTGTATTGCCCTTGCTTTGCCTTCCCTTGTCTAGATTTGCCTTGCTGGGATTTGCCTTGCTTTGCCTGGATTTGAATTGCATGGATTTCACTTGCCTGGATTTGCCCTGCCTTGCCTTGCCTTGCCTGGATTTGAATTGCATGGATTTGCCTTGCATGGATTTGCCTTGCCTTACCTTGCCTTCCCTGGATTTGTTTTTCCTTGCCTTGCCTTGATTTATTTGCCTTAATTTGCCTTGCCTTGCTGTGAATGCATGGATTCGCCTTGCCTGGATTTGTCTTGCCTTGCATTTCCTTGCATGGATTTGCCTTCCCTGGATTTGCCTTGCCTTGCCATTACCTGCCTTGACTTTACTTGCCTTGCCTTGCCTAAATATGCATTGCCTGGATTTGCCTTGCCTTACCTTGCCTTGCTTTGATTTTCCTTGCCTTGCATTGCATTGTCTGGATTTACCTTGCCTTGCCTTGCCTTGCCTAGATATGTCTTCCTTAGATTTGCCTTGTTCTGCGTTGCCTTGCCTTGCCTAAATTTAACTTGCATTGATTTTCCTTGCCTGAATTTGCCTTGCCTGAATTTGCCTTCCTTTCCTTTCCTTCCATGGATTTGCATTTTCTGGATTTGCATTGCCTTGCCTTTCCTTGCCTGAATTTGCTTTTTCTAAATTTGCCTTGCTTTGCCTGCATTTACCTTTCATAGCCTTTTTTGCATGGATTTGCCTTGCCTGGATTTGCCTTGCCTTGTTTTGCCTTGCCTGGATTAGCCTTACCTGGATTTGTTCTGCCTTGCCTTGCTTTGCGTGGATTGTCCTTTCATGAATTAACCTTGATTTCCTTGCCTGGATTTGCCTTCCCTGGATTTGTTTTGCTGGGTTTTGCCTCGCTTTGCCTAAATTTGCCTTGCCTGGATTTACCTTGCCTTTCCTTGCCTTGTCTGGCGTAGATTTGAATTGCCTGCATTTGCATTGCCTTGCCTTACCTTTCCTGGATTTGCCTTCCCTGAATTGGCCATGCCTTGCCTTGCCTTGCCTGGGTTTGCCTTGCCTTCCTTTCCCTGCCTGGTTTTGCCTTTCATTGATTTGCCTTGGCTTGCCTTGCCTGGATTTTCCTTGCCTACATTTTTCTTGTTTTGCCTGAATTTGCCTGACTTGGATTTGCCTTTCCTTGCCTTCAATGATCTGGGTTTTTCTTGTTTGTATTTGCCTTGCTTTGCCTGGATTTGCGTTGCCTTGCCTGGATTTTTTTTTCTTGCCTTGAATGGATTTGCCTCGCCTGGATTTCCCTTGCTTTTCCTTTCCTTGCCTATATTTTTCTGGCTTGAATTTGCCTTGCTTTGCCTTCCCTTGTCTGGTTTTTATTTGTCAGAATTTGCCATTTTTTGCCTTACCTGAATTTTTGTTTCCATTCCTTTCCTGGATTTGCCTGGCCTGGCTTCATTTTGCCTTGCCTTGCCTTTCATGAATTTGCCTTGGTTTGCCTTGCCTTCCCTTGCATTGAGTGGATTTTCCTTACCTTGCCTTGCCTTGCCAGGATTTGCCTTTTTTGGAATTGGCTTGCTTTCCCTGGATTTGCTTTGCCTGTGCCTTCCCTGAATTTCCCCTGCCTGTATTTGCATTGCCCTGCCTTGCACGGATTTGCCTTGCCTGGATTGGTCTTGCTTACCTTGCCTGGATTTGCCTTGCTGAAATTTGCCTTGCTTTGCCTGAATTTAAATTGCATGGCTTTGCCTTGCCCTGCCTTGCCTTGCTTGGATTTGCCTTGCTGGATTTCCCTTGACTGGATTTGCCTTGCCTTAACTGGATTTGCCTTGTGTGGATTCGCCCTGCCTCAATTTGCCTTGCCTTTCTATGTCTTGCATGGGTTTGCCTTGCCTAGATTTGTCTTTTCTTGCATTTACTGCATGGATTTGCCTTGCCTGGATTTGCCTTGACTTGCGTGGATTTCCCTTGCCTGGATTTCCCTTGCCTTTCCATTTTTGGCTGGATTTGCTTTGCCTGGATTTGCCTTGCCTTGCATTATCTTGTCTGGATTTGCCCTGCTTGGATTTGCCATGACTTGCCTTGCCTTGCCTGTAATTGCCTTGCCTTGCCTGTACTTGCCTTGCCTGAATTTGCTGTGCCTTGTATTACCATGTATGGATTTGCCATGCATGGATTTCCCTTGCCTTGCCTTGCCTTGTTTGCCTGGAATTGTCTTGTCTAAATTTGCCTTGTTTTGCCTTGGCTTGCCTTGCCTTCTTTTGCCTTCCCTGGATTTACATAGTATTGCTTTTCCTAGCCTGGATTTGCCTCGCCTGGATTTGTCTTGCCTAGATGTGCCTCACTTTCTCTTGCCTTGCCTTGCCTTGCCTGGATTTGCCTTGTATTTCTTTTCTTTTTCTAAATTTGCCTTGTTTGTATTTGCCTTGCCTTGCCTTGCCTGAATTTGTCTTGCCTGGACTGGCCTTGCCTTGACTTGCCTTGCTTGGATTTGCCTTGCCTTGCCTTTCTTTGCCTTACCTGGATTTGCTCGTGCAGATTTGCCTTTTTTTACCTTGCCTTGCCTGGATTTTCTTTTCTTGCCGTGTCTTGCCTGGATTCGCCTTGCCTCAATTTGCCTTGCCTTTCCTTGCCTCCATGGATTGCCTTGCCTGGATTTGTCTTGGCTTGCCTTCCCTTGAATGGATTTGCCTTGTCTGCATTTGCCTTGCCTTGACTTCCCTTGCCTAGATACACGTTGCCTGGATTTGCCTTGCCTTACCTTGCCTTGCGTGGATTTGATTTGCCTGAATTTGCCTTTCCTTGGCTTCCCTTGAATGATTTGCCTTGCCTGGGATTGCCTTGCCTTGCCTTGCCTGGATTTGCTTTTTTTTGGATTTTCCTTGGTTGGCTTTTCTTTTCTGGATTTCCATTGCCTTGTCTTGCCTTGTGGGGATATCACTTGCCTTGCCTTCCCTTGCCTGAATTAGCCTGGCCTGAATTTGCATTGTCCTGCCTTGCCTGGATTTTCCTTGCCTTGATTTTTCTTGCCTTATCTTGACTTGCCTGCATTTGCCTGGTTTGTATTTCCCTTTCTTTGACTTCCCTTTTTTTGATTTGCCTTGCTGGGATTCCCCTACCTTTGCCTGAATTTGCCTCGCCTTGCCTTGCCTTGCCTTGCCTTCCCTTCTCTGGAATTGCCTGGTCTGGATTTGCCTCGCCTTGCCTTGCCTATTTTGGATTTGCCTTGTCTGGATTGGCCATGCCTTGCATTGCCTTGCCTGGGTTTGCCTTGCCTGGGTTTCTCTTGCCTGGGTTTGCCTTGCCTGGTTTTGCCTTTTTTGGATATGCTTAGCCTTGCTTTGCCTGGATTTCCCTTGCCTTCCCTTTCCTTGCTTGTATTTGCCTGGACTGAATTTGCGTTGCTTTGCCTTCTTTTGTCTGGATTTTTCTTACCTTTATTTGCCTTGCTTTACCTTGCTTTGCCTGTATATGCCTTGGCTTTCCTTGCCTGGATTTTTGTTTCCCTGCCTTGCCTGGATTTGCCTTGCCTGGATTTCCCTTCCTTTCCTTTTCTTGCCTGTATTTGCCTGGCCTAAATTCACCTAGCTTTGCCTTTCTGTATCTGAATTTGATTTGCCATAATTTGCCTTTTCTTGCATTGCCTGGATTTTTCTTTTCCTTCCTTGCCTAAATTCACCTAGCTTTGTCTTCCAGTATCTGTATTAAATTTGCCATAATTTGCCTTTTCTTGCATTGCCTGGATTTTCGTTTTCCTTCCTTGCCTGGATTTGTCTTTTCTGGCTTTACTTTGCCATGCCTTGCCTTGCGTGAATTTGCCTTGGTTTGCCTTGTCTTGCTTTGCCTTGCATTGTGTGGATTTTTATTCCCTTGCCATGCCTTGCCTTTCCTGGATTTACTTGCATGGATTTGCCTTGCCTGTATTTGCATTGTCCTGCCTTGCCTGGATTTGCCTTGCCTGGATTTGTTTGCCTTACCTTACCTTGTCTGTGTTTGCCTGGCCTCAATTGGCCTTGATTTGCCTTCCCTTGCCTGGATTTGCCTTGCTTTTACCTGGATTTGAATTGCATGGAGTTGCCTTGCCTGGATTTGCCTTGCCTTGCCTTGCCTTGCCTTGCCGGAATTTCTCTTGCCTTGATTTGCCTTGCATTGCTTTTTGTTGCCTGGATTTACCTTTTCTGTATTTCCCTTGCCTTCCCTTCCCTTTTATGGATTTTCCTGGCCTGGATTCGCATTGTCCTGTCTGGATTTCCTTTGCCTAAATTTGCCTTGACTTGCCTGCCTTTGCCTTGCATTGTCTTTTTTTGCCTGTATTTGCTTGCCTGGTATACCCTGCCTTACCTTACCTTACCTGGATTTGAATTGAGTGGATTTGCCTTGCCTTGCCTTGACTGAATTTGCGTTGCCTGGATTTGCCTTGCCTGAATTTGCTTTGACTAAATTTGCCTTGAATGGATTTGTCTTGCTTTGCCTTACCTTGCCTGGATTTGCATTGCCTTGCCTTGCCTTACATTGATTAACCTTGCCTGTATTTTTTTTGCCTTGCCTTGCCTTGAGTGGATTTTCCTTGCCTTTCATTGCCTTGCCTGGGTTTGCCATGCCTGAATATCCCTTGACTTGCCTTGCCTTGCTGAAATGTGCCCTGCCTAACCTTACCTTCAATGGATATAACTTGCCTGGATTTGCCTTGCCTTTCCTTGCTTTGCCTTGCCTAGGCTGGATTTGCCTTACTTGGTTTTCCATTTTCTTGCCATGCCTTGCCTGAATTTGCCTTATCTGGATTTGCCTTGCCTTGAATTTCCTTGCCAGCATTTGCCTTTCCTAAATTTTTCTTGCCTTACCTTGCCTTGCCTGTATTACCCTTGTCTGGATTTCTCAAGGCTTGCTTTGATTAGATTTGCTTTGCCTGGATTTTCCTTGCCTTGCCTTCCCTGGATTCACCTTGCCATAATTTGCCTTGCCTTGTCTGGATTTCCACTGCCTTGACTTGCCTGGATTTGCCTTGCCTGGATTTGCCTTGCCTGGATTTGCCTTGCCTTGCCTTTCATTGCCTGGGTTTGCTTTGCCTGAATTTGCCTTTCCTTGTCCTGCATTTTCTGGATTTGCCTTACCTGAATTTGCCTTGTCTGAATTTGCCTTGCCATGAATTTCCGTGGGAGCCTTTGCCTTGCCTTAATTTGCCTTGCCTTCCCTTGCCTTGCCTTTATTACCCTTGTCTCGGTTCGTTTTGCCTTGCTTTGTTTAGCTTTGCTTTGCCTGGATTTGCCTTGCCTTCCCTTGATTGGCCTTGCCAGAATATGCCTTGCCTTGCCTTGCCTGGATTTGCCTTGCCTGGATTTGCTATTCCTGGCCATGTTTTGCCTGAATTTGTTTTGGCTGGATTTGCTTTGCCTTACCTTGACTTGCATGGATTTGTTTTGTCAGAGTAAGCCTTGCCTTGCCTTGCCAGAATTTGCCTTGGCTGAAATCGCCTTGCCTTGCCTTACCTTTTTTGCGTCTATTTTCCTTTTCTGGATTTGCCTTGCCTTGCCATGCCTTTTTTGGATGTGCCTTGCCTCCATTTGCCTTGCCTTTCCTTGCCTTCATTTGCAATGCCTGCTTTTGCCTTCCTTTGTCTTACCTGTATTTGCCATGTGTGGATAAGTCGTGCCTCCCCATACCTGAATTTGCCTTCCGTGTCCTGGTCTTTCCTGATTTTGCCTTGCCTTGCCTTGCCTTTCCTGGATTTGCTTTGCTTTGCCTTGTTTTGCCTGTATTTTTCTTGCCTGGATTTGCATTGCCTTGCCTGCGTTTGCCTTACCGGGATTTGCAATGCCTTGCCTTGCATTGTCTGAATATGCCTTGCCTTGCCTTGCGCTGCCTGGATTTTTTGTGCCTGGGTTTACTGTGCCTTGACTTGACTTGCCTTGTATATATTTGCCATACCTGGATTGTCCTTGTCTGGATTTGTCTGACCTTGCGTTGCCTTTCATAAATTTAAATTTTCTTGCCTTTACTTGCCTGGACTTGCCTTGCATTTGCTTGCCTTGCCTGGATTTGCCTTGCATTGCCTTTGCTTGCCTGGATTTGCCTGGCCTGGCCTTGCCCTTTATGGATTTGCCTTGCCTTGATTTGCATTGCCTTGCCTTGCCTTGCCTGGATTTTCTTTGCTGGAATTTGCCTTGCCTTGCCTTGTCTTGCCTTTTCTTGCCTGGATTTGCCCTGCATTACCTTTTTTTGCCTGGATTTGTTTTGCCTTGCATTGCCTTGTGTGGATTTGCGTTTCCTTGCCTTGCCTTGCCTGGATTTGCCTTGCCTTGTCTTTCCTTGCCTGGAATGTCCTTGCCTCGATTGAACTGGCCTCACCTTACCTGGCCTCAATTTGTCTTACCTGAATTTGGCTTGCCTTCCCTAGCCTTGCCTGAATTTTCCTTGCCTTGATTTGCGTTGCCTAGCATTATCTTGCCTCAATTTGCCTTGCCAAAATTTTTCATGACTTGAATTTTTCTACCATCATTTGCCTTATCTAGATTTGTCTTGTCTTCCCTTGCCTTTTCTCTATTTCTCTTGCCTGGATTTGCTTTGCCTTCCTTTGCCTATATTTGCTTTGCTGGGATTTGCCTTTTCTTGCCTTGCCTGGCCTTAATTTGCCTTGATTTGCTTTGCTTTTTCTAAATTTTTTCAGCTGGATTTGCCTTGCCTTGCATCTCCTCGACTGGATTTGCCTTGCCTTGCTTGTTTTGCCTGAATTTGCCTTACCTCTATTTCCCTTGCCTTACTTGGATTTGCTTTGTCTTGCCTTGCCTTGCCAGGATTTGCCTTGACTTGCTTTGCCTTGCCTGGATTTATTTTACCTTACCTTGCATTGCCTTCCCTGGATTTGCCTTCCCTTTTTTTTAGCCTGGATTTGCCTTGCGTTGCCTTTACTTGCCTGGGTTTCCCTTGCCTTTCTTGCCTTGGCTAAATTGCCCTTGCTTTGCCTGGATTTGCCTTGCCAGAATTTGCCTTGCCTTGCCATTTGTTACCTGTATTTGCCTTGCCTGGATTTGCCTTCCCTTGCCTTGCATTACTTTTGTTTTCCTTGCCTGGGTTTGCCTTCCTTGGCTTGTTTTGCTCGGATTTGCCTTGCCTGTATTTGCATTGCCTTGGTTTTACTTTCATGAATTTTACTTGCCATGCTTTACCTTGCCCTGATATGCATTGTGTTGCTTGCCTGGATTTGTCTTGGCTGGATTTGCCTTGCCTTTTCTTGCCTTGCCTAAATTTTCCTTCCCTGGATTTGCCTTGCCTTACTTTGTCTTGCCTGGAATTGCCTTGCCTGGATTTGCGTCTCCTTTCCTTACCTTTTTGGGATTTTCCTTGCGATGATTTGCCTTGCCTTGCTTTGCCTTTTCTTGCATTATTTTGCCTTCCCTGGATTAGCCTTGACTGGATTTGCCTTACCTTGCCTTGCCTTGCTTGGATTTGCCTTGCATGGATTTCCCTTGCCTAGCCTTGCCTGTGTTTGCCTTACCTCGATTGGCATTGAATTGCCTTTCCAGGCCTGAGTTTGCCTGTAATATATTTGCAGTGACTTGCCTTGCATAGCCTGGATTTGCCTTTCCTGGATTTTCCTTGCCTGGATTGGCCTTCACCTGATTTGCCATGACTGGAATTACATTGCCTTGCCTGGATTTGCCTTGACTGGATTTACAATGACTGGATTTACATTGCCTTGCCTTGCCTTGCCTGGATTAGGCTTACCTGGGTTTGTCTTGCCTTGCTTTGACTTGTCTGGATTTCTATTGGCTGGATTCTCTTTGCCTTTACTTGCTTTGCATGGATTAGTTTTGCCTAAATTTTCCTTACCTTACCTTACCTTGCCTTGCCAGGGTTTGACTTGGCTGGATTTGCCATGTTTTGCCTTGCCTTGCCTGGATTTGCCTTTCTTGGATTTGACTTACCTTGCCTTTTTTTTTCCAGAATTTGCCTTGCCTCGATTTGCCTTACTTTGTCTTGCCTAGATTTGCGTTACCTGATTTTGCCTTTTCTTGACTTGCCTGGATATGCCTTGCATGGAATAACCATTGCTTGCCTTGCCTGAGTTTGCCTTGTTTTTATTTGACTTGCCTTGCCTTGCCATGCATGGATTTGCCTTGCCATGCCTTGCCTTGCCTTGCTTGGATTTGCCCTACCTGGTTTTGCCTTGATTGGCCTTCCTTTGCCTAAATTTGTTGTGTCTTTCGTTGCCTTGGATAAATTAGCCTGCCTGGATTTGCCTTGTCTTCCCTTGCCTTCCCTTCCCTTGCCTTGCCTTGCCTGGATTTGTCTTGCCTTGCCTTGACTTTCCTGGATTTGTCTTGCCTTGACTGGCTTGCCTGGTTTTGCCTTGCATTTCCTTTTTTTGCCTGAATTTGCCTTCCGTTGCCTAAATTTGCCTTGCCTGTAATTTTCATGCCTTGGCTTATTATGCCTGAATTTGCGTTGCCTGGATTTGCCTTACCTTGCATTTTTATGCCTGGATTTGTTTGCCTTGCCTTGCCTTGCGTGCGTTTCTCTTGCATTGCCTTTCCTTGACTGGATTTGCCTTGCCTTGTCTTGCCTTGCCTGAATTTGCCTTTCCTGGATTTGCCTTGCCTTGCCTTACCTGACCTTGATTTGCCTTGATTAAATTTTGCTTGCCTTGACTTGCCTTGCCTGAATTTTCATTGCCTGGATTTGCCTTGCCTTGTCTAGATTTGCCTTGCCTGTATTTGCCTTAACTTGAATTTTCTTGCCAGCATTTGCTTTGTCTAGATTTGCCTTGCCTTCCCCTGCCTCGCCTATATATCCCTTGTCTCGATGTGTTTTGCCTTGCTTTGCCTATATTTGTTTTGCCTGTATTTGCCATGATACAATTTGCCTTGTCTTGCCTTGCCTTGCCTGAATTTGCCTTGCCTTGCATTGTATTGCCTGGATTTGCATTTTTTGTCTTGCCTGGTTTTGCCTTTTTTGCCTTGCCTTGTCAGCATTTGCCTTCCCTTGCCTTTCCTTTTCTTTCCTTGCCTTGCCTGGATTGGACTTCACTGTATTTGCCTTGCCTGGATTTCTTTTGCCTTGCTTGCCTTGGCTGGGTTTGTCTTGCCTCGATTGTTCTTGCCTTGCCTTGCCAGGTCTTGCTGTGCCTTTAATGGATTTGCCGTGCCTTGACTTGCATTGTGTGGAATTGCCTTGCCTGGATTTGCCTTGACTGGATTTTTCTTCCCTGGATTTGCCTTGCCTTGACTTGCCTTGCCTTGCCTGGATTTGCCTTGCCTTGACTTGCCTTGCCTTGACTGGATTTGCCTTGCCTGGATTTGTCTTGCCTTGCCTTTTCTTCCCTGCATTTATTTTCATGGAATTTCCTTACCCTTGCCTTGCCTTGCATGAATTTGCCTTGCCTTGCATTGCCATACCTTGCATGGATTTTCCTTGACTTGCCTTTAATTGCCCGGATTTGCCTTGCCTGGATTTTCCTTCTTCTGCCTTGCATTGCCTGGATTTGCCTTTCTTAATTTTTCTTGACTTGAGTTGCCTTTCTTTGATTTTCCTTGCCTGCATTTGCCTTGCTTTTCCTTGCCTTGCCTTGCCTTGCATGGATTTCACTTGCCTTGTCTGCTTGCCTAGACTTGCCTTGCCTGAATTTGCCTTTCCTTGCCTTGCCTGAATTTGCCTTTCCTGGATTTGTCTTGACTCACCTTGCCGTCCCTGTATTTTCCTGGCTTCAATTTGCCTTGCTTTGCCTTGGATTTATTTGCCATGCCTGGAGTTTTTTTGCTTTGCCTTGCCTTTCCTGGATTTGCCTTGCCTGGATTGGCCATGCCTTGCCTTGCCTTGCCATGCCTGGGTTTGCCTTGCCTGGATTTGCCTTTCCTTTCCTTGCTTTTCCTGAATTTGCCTTGCCTTGCATTTCATTGCCCGGATTTTTCTTGCCTGGATTTGCTTTGTCTGGGTTTTCCTTGCCTTTTATTTCATTGCCCGGATTTCCCTTGCCTGGATTTGCCTTGCATTGCATTGCATTACCTGAATCTGCCTTTCCTATATTTGCCTTGCCTTAGCTTGCCTTGCCTTGCCTTTATTTTCCTTGCCTTAATTTGCTTGCCTTGCCATGCCTTGCCTGGACTTGCCTTGACTGAATTTTTTTTGACTAACCTTGCCTTGCCAGTATATACCTGGCCTGAATTTGCCTTGCTTTGCCCCCCCTTGTATGGTTTTCCATTTCCGGGATTTGTCTTGATTTGCCTAAATTTGCCTTGCCTGGATTTGTTTTGTTTTGCCTTGCTTTGCTTAGATTTGCCTTTCCTGGTTTTCTTTGCTTTGTTTTTCCTTTTCTAGATTTGCCCTGCCTGGATTGGCCATGCCTTGCCTGGATATGCCTTGCCTGGGTTTACCTTGTTTTGCCTTGCCTTGCCTGGATTTACCTTTCCTAGATTTGCCTTTACTTGCCTTGCATTGATTTGCCTTGCCTACATTTGTCTTGCCTTACCTTGTTTTGCCTATGTTTGTCTGGCATGGATTTGCCTTGCTTTGCCTTCCCTCGTCGGGATTTGTCTTGCCTGGATTTGCCTTCCTTTGCCTTGCTTGACCTGGATTTGCCTTGCCTTGGCTTGCCTGAATATTCGTTTCCTTGCTTTACTGGATTTGCCTTTCCTGGGTTTGCCTTGCCTTCCCTTCCCTCACCTGTATTTGCTTGGCCTGAATTTGCCTTGCTTAGCCTTACCTTTTCTGGATTTGACTTGCCAGAATTTGCCTTGCCTTGACTTCCCTGGATTTTTGTTTCCTCGCTTTGTGTGAATTTGCCTCGGTTTACCTTGCGTTGCCTTGCCAGTATTTTCCTTGCCTTGTTTTGCGTGAATTTGCCTCGGTTTGCCTTGCCTTACCTTACCTTGCCTGGAATTGCCTTGTTTTGCCTTGCATGGATTTCTTTTGCCTTGGCTTGCTATGCCTGGATTTGCCTTGTCTTGCCTTGTTTTTATTTGCCTTCCCTTACCTTTTATTTTCCTGATTTGCCTTGCCTGGATTTGTTTTTTCTTGCCTCGTATTGCCTGTATTTGCCTTGCCTGCATTTGCCTTACAATGGCTTGCCTCTTCTGGATTTTTTTTGCCTTGCCTTGCCTTGCCTTGCCTTTCCTAAATTTTTATTTCTTTGTATTGATTCAATTTGCCTTGCCGGCATTTGCCTTGCCTTTTCTTGCCTTGCCTGTATTTCCTTGACATTAATGTGCCTTGCTTTGCCTTCCCTTTTCTGGTAAGACTTGTCAGAATTTGCCTTGCCTAGCATTGCCTAAATTTTTTTTCTTGCCTTGCCTGGATTTGCCTAGCTTGGCTTTGTTTTGCCTTACTTTGCCTTGAGTGAATTTGCCTTGGTTTGCCTTGCCTTGCCTGAATATGCCTTGCCTTGTCTTGCGTGAATTTTTCTTGCCTTGTCTTGCGTGAATTTGCCTTGGTTTGCCTTGTTTTGCCTTACCTTGTTTAGATTTGCCTTGCCTTGCCTTTTCTTGCCTTGCCTGGATTTCCTTCGCTTGGCTTGCCTTTCCTGGATATGCCTTGCCTTGCCTGGATTTTCCTTGTGTTGCCTTTCATTACCCGAATTTGCCTTGCTGGATTTGTTTTTCTCTCAAATTGTCTGTATTGCCTTGCCTGCATTTGCATTGCCTTGGCTTGCCTTTCCTGGATTTCCCTTGCCTTGTCTTGCCTTGCATTGATTTCCCTTGCCTTGCCTTGCCTTGCCTTGCCTGGATTTTCTTTGCCTGGATTTGCATTGCCATGCTTTGCCGGGAGTTACCTTGCTGGATTTGCCTTCCCTTGCCTTATTTTGCCTGGATTTGCCTTGCCTGGATTGGTCTTTCCTTACCTTGTTTTCCCTGTATTTGCCTGTTCTGAACTAGCCTAGCTTTGCCATCCCTTGTCTGTATTTTCCCTGCTGGGATTTGCCTTGCCTGGATTTGACTTGCCTTGCCTTGCATTGCCTTCCTTGGATTTGCCTTGCCTGGATTTCCCTTGCCTGGATTTGTCTTCGTGGATTTGCCTTGCCTTACCTTGCCTTGCCTGGGTTTGCCTTACCTGGATTTGCCTTTCTTTGCCTTCCCATGCCTAGATTTGGGTTGACTCAATTTGCCTTGCCTTGCCGAGCCTTGCATGGATTTGCCTTGCCTGAATTTGTCTTGCCTTGTATTTCCTTGCATGGATTTTCCTTGCCTTGCCTTGCCTTGCTGAATATGCGTTGCCTGAGTTGCCTTGCCTTACCTTGCCTTGCCTGGATTTGCCTTTTCTTGCCTTGCCTCGCCTGGATTTGATTTGTCTGGATTTGCTTTGTTTTGGCTTGTCTTGCCAGAATTTGCCTTGTCTGGGATTGCCTTCCCTTGCCTTAGCTTGCCTGGATTTTCTTTGCCTTGGTTTTCCTTGCCTTGCCTTGCCTCAGCTGGATTTCCCTTGGCTGGATTTGCCTTGCCTTCCCTTGCCTTGCGTGGATTTGCCTTTCCTGGATTTACATTGCCTTTTCTTTCCTTGGCTAAATTTGCTTTGCCTGGATTTGCCTTTGCTTGCCTTGCCTTGTCTGGCCTGTGTTTGCCTTGTGTGGGTTTGCTTTGCCTTGCCTTGCTTTGCGTGGATTTGCCTTGCCTTGCTTTGCCTTGACTGAAATGGCCTAGCCTAGATTTGCCTATCCTTATTTTGCTTGGATTTGTATTGCCTAGTTTTGCAATCCCTTGTCTTGCCTGGATTTCCTTTCTGTGAATTTGCTGTGCCTTGCCTTGCCTAGATTTGCCTTTCCTGGATATGTCTTCGCATGCGTTGCATTGCATGGATTTACCTTCCCTGGATTTGCCTTGTCTTGCATTATCTTGCCTGGATTTGATCAGCTTGGATTTGCATTAACTTGTCTTACTTTGACTGGATTTGCCTTGCCTGGATTGGCTGTGCCTTGGCTAGCCTTGGATGGATTTTCCATGAATGGATTTGCCTTCCCTTGCCTTGCCTTGCCTGGATTTGCCTTGACTCAATTTGACTTGCTTTGACTCGCTTTGACTTGCCTTGAGTTGCCTTGTCTGGATTTACCTTGCATTGCTTTGTCTTGCCTGGATTTGCCATGCCTTGCCATGCCTTCCATTGATTTGCCTTGCCTGAATTTTCATTGCCCTGACTTGTCTTGCCTGGATTTGCTTTGCTGGATTTGCCTTTTCTTGTCTGCATTTTCCTTGCATTGCCTTTTTTTGCCTGAATTTGCCTTGCCTGGATTTGTCTTGCCTTGCCTTACATTGCCTGTATTCGCCCTGCCTGGATTAGCCTCCCTGGATTTGTTCTGCCTTGCCTGGCATTGCCTAGATTGTCCTTGCCTGGATTTTCTTGCCTTGCCTGGATTTGCCTTGCCTGGTTTTGACTTGCCTGGATTTGCCTTGACTGGATTTGCCATGCCTGGATTTGTTTTGCCTTGCCTTGCCTTGCATGAATTTTCTTTGCCTTGCCTTGCCTTAACTGGATTTGCTCGCCTGAATTTGCCTTGCCTTGGCTTGCCTTGCCTAGATTTGTCTTGACTGTATTTCGTTTGCCTTGCTTTGCCTTGCCTGATTGGCTTAGCTTGGATTTGCCTAGCCTTACTTTGCCTGGATTTCTGTTGCCTGGTTTTGCAATCACTTGTCTTGCCTGGATATTTTTTCTGTAGATGGGCTTTGCCTTGCCTTGCCTTGTCTAGATTTGCCTTACCTGAATTTGCCTTGCTGTGCATTGTCTTGCTTGGATTTCTCTTGCTTAAATTTGCCTTGACTTTCTTTGCCTTGCCGGGATTTTGTTTTTTGCCTTGCCTTAAATGGATTTGCCATGCATGAATTTGCCTTGCCTTACCTTGCCTGGATTTGCCTTGCCTTAATTTGTCTTGCCTGGCTTGGATAGCCTTGCCTGGATTTGTCTTGCCTCAATTTGTCTTACCTGGCCTTGGATAGCCTTGCCTGGATTTGCCTTGCCTTGCCTTGCCTTGCCTTGCCTTGCCAGAATTTGCATTGCTTGGATTTGCCTTGCCTTGTTTTCCCTTGTCTTGCCTTGCCTGGATTTGCCTTGCATTGTTTTCCTTGACAGGATTAGCCTTGCCTGGATTTGTTCTGCCTTGTCTTGCATTGCATGGATTGTCCTTTCCTGGATTTATTTTGCCTTGTCTTGCCTTGCCTGAATTTGCCTCGCCTGGATTTGCCTTACGTGGATTTTTCTTGCCTGGATTTGCCTTGACTGGATTTGCGTTGACTGGATTTGCCTTGCCTTGTCTTTCCTTATCTTGTCTGGATTTGCCTTGCCTGCATTTGCATTGCATTGCCTTGTCTTGCCTGGATTTGCCTTGCCTGAATTTGCCTTACCTTGGCTTTCCTTGCCTAGATTTTCCTTGCCTTGCCTTACCTGGAATAGATATGCCTTGCCTGTATTTGCCTTGCCTTTCCTTTACTTGCCTTGGCTTGGCTGGATTTGCCTTGCTTGGATTTGCCTTGTCTTGCCTTGCGTGGCCACTACTCGATTTTCCTTGCCTGGATTTGCCTTTCCTTGTCTTGTCTGGCTTGGATTGCCTTGCCTATATTTGCTTTACCTTGCCTGGATATATTTTGCCTGGTTTTGCATGGCATTACCTTGACTTGCCTTGCCTGTATTTGCCTTGCTTGGATTTGCCTTCCCTTGCCTTTCCTTGCCTGAATTTGCCTTGCCTTGAATTTCCTTGGCATCGTTTGCCTTACCTAAATTTTCCTTGCCTGCCTTTGCTATGCCTGTAATACCCTTGTCTGGATTTTTTTGACTTGCTTTTCCTAGATTTGCCTTGCCTTGTCTTGCCTTAACTGAATTTGATTTGCCAGAAATTTCCTTGCCTTCTTTTGCCTGGATTTCCATTGCCTTGCCTTGCCTTGCCGGGATTTGCCTTGCCTCAATTTGCCTTGCCTTGCCATGCCTTCCATGGATTTATCTTGCCTGTATTTGTATTGCTTTACCTTTTTTTGCATGGATTTGTCTTGCCTGGATTTGTTTTGCTTTGCCTTGCCTTGTGTGGATTTGCATTGCATTACCTTGCCTTGCCTTGCCTCGCCTGGGTTTATTTTGCATGGATTTGTTTTCCTTGGCTTGCCTTTCCTGGATTTTCCTTGCCTTGGCTTGCCTGGATTTGCCTTTTGAGAATTTGTCTTGCTGTGCCCTTACTTGCATTAATTTGCCTTGCCTTGCCTTGCATGGATTTGTCTTGACTTGGTTGGCCTGGCCTGGCCTGGCCTTGCCTTGTCTTACCTTGTCTTGCCTGGATTTCTTTTGTCTTGCCTTGCGTTGCCTTGCCTGGATTTGTCTTGCATTGTTTTGCATGGATTTGCCTTCCTTTGCACTTTCTTCCCTGGGTTTCCTTTGCCTTAATTGTCTTGCCATTATCTGCCATGCTTTGCCTGGATTTGCCTTGCCAGGATTTTTCTTTCCTTGCCTTTCATTACTCAGATTTGCCTTGCTTGGATTTGACTTCACTTATCTTGCATTGCCTTTGCTTTCCTTACCTGGGTGTGCCTTGCCTTGGCTTGCCTTGCCTGGATTCGCCTTGCCAAAATTTGCCTTGCTATGCCTTTTCTTTCCTTGCATGTATTTTCTTTGCCTTCACTTACTTTGCCTGGTTTTGCCTTGCCTGGATTTGCATTGCCTTGCTTGCCTAGATTTCACTTTACTGGATTTGCCTTGCCTTTCCTTGCCTTGCCTAAATTTGCTTTGCCTGGAATTGCCTTGCCTTGCCTTGTCTTGCCTGGATTTGCTTTTTCTTGTCTTACTTTTCCGGAATTTTTCTTGCCATGATTTGTTTTGCCTTGCATTGCCTTGTCTTGCGTTGCTTTGCCTTGCCTTGACTGGCCTTGACTGAATTTGCCTTGCCTCGCCTTGCTTGAATATTGCCTTGCCTGGATTTCCCTTGCCTTGCTTTTTCTTGCCTGTGTTTCCCTTCCCTCAAATGGTCTTGAGTTGCCTTGCCAGGCCTGGGTTTGCCTTTAATGGATTTGCCTTGATTTCACTTGCGTAGCCTGGATTTGCCTTGCCTGAATTGGCCTTGACTGGATTTGTCATGACTGGATTAACATTGCCTTGCCTTACCTTGCCTGGATTAGCATTACCTGGAATTGTCTTGCCTTGCCTTGTCTTGCCTGGATTTCTTTCGGCTGGATTTGCTTTGCCTTGCCTTGCCAAACATGTATTTGTTTTTCCTGATTTTGCCTTGCCTTGCCTTGCCAGAATTTGCCTTGCCTGGATTTGCCTTGCCTTGCCTTATTTTGCTTCTATTTGCCTTTTCTAGATTTGCCTTGCATTGCCTTGCCCTTACTGGATGTGCCTTGCCTTTTCTTGCCTTGATTTGCAATGCCAGCTTTTTTTTCCCCTTTGGTTTGCCTGTATTTGCCTTGTGTGTATTTGCCTTGCCTTGCCTTACTTTGACTGGGATTCCCTTGCGTAAATTTACCTTACATTGTCTTGCCTTGCCTTTTCTGACTTTTTCTTGCATGGATGTACCTTGCCTTTTTTTGCCTTGCCTGGATTTATCTTGCGTGGATTTGCCTTGCCTTACCTTACTTTGTATGGAATTGCCTTGTCTGCATTTACCTTGCTTGCCTTGCCTCGCCTGGATTTAACTTGTATGGATTTTTTTGGCTTGCCTTGTCTGGATTTGCCTTGCCTTGCCTTTCCTTTCCTGGATTTGTCATGCCGTGCCCTGACTTCGTGGATTTGCCTTGCCTTGCCTGAATTTTTCCTGCCCTGTCTGGCCTTGCCTTACCTTGATTTGCCTTTCCTGGATTAGCCTTTCCTTGCATTGCCTTGCCTGGATTTGCATTACTTTCCTTGTTTTGCCTGGATTTGCCTTGCCTGGATTTGCCTTGTCTCGATCTGCCTAGCCTTGCCTGTGTTTGACTTACCTGCATTTTCCTAGCCTTGCCTTTTCTTACCTGGATTTTTCGTGCCTGGGTTTGCTGTGCCTTGCCTTGCCTTAGATAGATTTGCCATGCATGGATTTGCCTTGCCTTGTCTTGCCTGGATTTGTCTGGCCTTACATTGTCCTGCCAGGATTTGCCTTGCCTTGCCTTGACTTCCCTGGATTTTTATTGCCTTGTCTTGCCTTGTCTGGATTTGCCTTGCATTGCCTCTTCTTGCTTGAATTTGCCCTGCCTTGCCTTGCCTTTTATGTATGTGCCTTGCCTTGATTTGCATTGCTTTGCCTTGCCTGGATTTGCTTTCCCGGGATTTGCCTTGCCTTACCTTGACTTGTCTTGCCTGGATTTGCCTTGTATTACCTTTCTTTGCATAAATTTGCTTTGCCTGCATTTTTTTTGCCTGGCCTTGGCTTGCGTGGATTTGCATTGCCTTGCCCTGCCTTGCCTGGCGTGGATTTATTTTTCATGGATTTGCCTTTCCTTGGCTTGCCTTTCCTGGATTTGTCTTGCTTGCCTTGCTTGCCTTGCCTTTCC
This sequence comes from Leontopithecus rosalia, assembly GCA_028533165.1. Taxonomy (NCBI): domain Eukaryota; kingdom Metazoa; phylum Chordata; class Mammalia; order Primates; family Cebidae; genus Leontopithecus; species Leontopithecus rosalia. Next base: position 37,946 of record JAPYYA010000564.1, on the reverse strand, counting down.
TGGATTTGCCTTTTAGAATTTCTCTTGCCATACCCTTACTTGCATAGATTTGCCTTGCCTTGCCTGAATTTGCCTTGACTTGGTTTGCCTTGCTTTCCCTTACCTTTCCTTGCCTGGATTTCTTTTGTCTTGCATTGCCTTGCCTTACCTTGCCTTGCCTTGCCTTGATTTGTCTTGCCTTGTTTTGCCTGGATTTGCCTTGCCTTGCACTTTCTTGCCTGGGTATTCCTTTCCTTGCTTGACTTGCCTTCATTTGCCTTTCTTTGCTTGTATTTGCCTTGTCAAGATTTGCCTTGCCAAGATTTGCCTTGCCTTGCCTTTTATTACTTGGATTTGTCTTGTTTTAATTTGACTTCCCTTGCCTAGCATTGCTTTTGTTTTTCTTACCTGGCTTTGCCTTGTCTTGGCTTGCTTTGCCTGGATTTGCCTTGCTGGGATTTGCCTTAACTTGTCTTGCCTTGCATGGATTTCCCTTGCCTTGCATTACATTGCCTGGATTTGCCTTGCCTGGATTTGCATTGCCTTGCTTACCAGGATTTGTCTTGGCTAGATTTGTTTTGCTTTTCCTTGCCTTGCATAAATTTGCTTTGCCTGGAATTGTCTTGCCTTGCCTTGTCTTGCCTGGATTTTTCTTGCCTGGATTTGCCTTTTCTTGCCTTACCTTTCCTGGATTTTCCTTGCCAGGATTTGCCTTGCCTTGCCTTGACTTGACTTGCATTGCCTTGCCTTGCCTTGATTGGCCTTGACTGGATTTGCCTTGCCTTGCCTTCCTTGAATTTGCCTTGCCTCGATTTCCCTTGCCTTGCCTTTCCTTGCCTGCATTTCCCTTTCCTTGATTGGTCTTGAAGTGCCTTGCCAGGCCTGGATTTGCCTTTAATGGATTTGCCGTGACTTGACTTCTCTAGCCTGAATTTACATTGCCTGGATTTGCCTTGCCTAAATAAGCCTTGACTTGATTTGCCATGACCGGATTTACATTGCCTTTTCTTGCCTTGCCTGGATTAGCCTTACCTGGATTTGTCTTGCCTTGCCTGGATTTGATTTGGCTGAATTTTTCTTGGCTGGATTTGCCATGTTTTGCCTTGCCTTGCCTGGATTTGCCTTTCCTGGATACGACTTGCCTTGCCTTGCCATTCCGGGATGTGCCTTGCCTCGATTTGCCTTGCCTTGCCCGTCTGGATTTGCATTGCCTGGTATTGCCTTCCCTTGCCTTGCCTTGATTTGCTTTGTATAAATTAGCCATCGCTTTTCTTACCTGGATTTGCCTTGCCTGGATTTGACTTGCCTTGCCTTGCTTTGTTTGGATTTGCCTTGCGTGGATTTGCCTTGACTTGCCTTGCCTTGCCTGGATTTGCTGTGCCTTTTGTTACATTGAATGGATTTGCCTTGCCTGCATTTGCTTTGCCTTGCCCTAATTTGCCTGGATTTCCCTTGCCTTGTCTTCCTTGCTTGGTTTTGCCTTGCATTGCCTTCCTTGCCTGGATTTGCCTTGCCTTGCCTTGCCTGAATTAGCCTTGCCTGCATTTGCCATTCCTTGGCTTACCATGCCTAAATTTGTGTTGCCTGCCTTGTCCATGTGTTACCATGCCTTACCTTGCCTTGTCTTGCTTGGAATTGCTTTGCCAGGATTTGCCTTGCCTTGTCTTGCCTTGCTTGGATTTGCCTTGTTTTGCCTTGCCTTGCCTTGCCTGCATTTGCCTTTTCTTGTCTGGTCTTGCCTACGTATACCTTGCCTGGCCTTGATTTCCCTTGCTTTGCATTGCCTTGACTGAATTTGCCTTGCCTGGATATGCTTTGCCTTGAATTGCCCTTTCTGGATTTGCCTTGCCTGGACTTTTCTTACCTTGCCTTGCCTTGCCTGGATTTGCCTGGCCTGGTTTTTCTTACCTTGCCTGGATTTGCCTTGTCTAAATTTGCCTTGCATGGATTTGCCTTGCGTTCCCTAGCCTTGAGTGGATTTGCCTTGCCTTCCCTAGCCTTGTGTGGATTTGCCTTGCCTGGATTTGCCTGGCCTTGCCTTGCCTGAATTTCACTTGCTTGTCTTTGTTTTGCCTTGCTTTGCCTTGCAGGAATTTGCTTTGGTTTGAATTGCCTTGCTTTCCCTTGCCTAGGTTTACCTTGCCTTGCCTTGCATGAATTTGCCTTGGTTTGACTTGCCTGGCCTTGCTATGCCTGGATTTGCCTTTCCTTGAGTTGCCTAGATTTGTCTTGCCTTGGCTTGCCTAGATTTCCCTTGCCTTTCATTTTCTTGCCTGTGTTTGCCTCTCCTTGCCTTCCTTTGCCTGGATTTTCCTTGCCTTCCCTTTCATTGGCCAGAATGCCTTGCCTGGATTTGCCTTCCCTTGCCTTGCATTGCCTGGATTTGCCTTGACTAGATTTGCCTTTCCTTGGCTTGACTTCCCTGGATTTGCCTTCCCTTGCCTTGCATTGCCTGGATTTGCCTTGCCAGGATTTACCTTGCCTTCGCTTCTCTTCCCTGGATATGACTTGGCTTGTGTGGATTTCCCTTTACTTGTCTTGCCTTGCCTGAATTTGCCTTGATTGTATTTGCGTTGCGCTGCACTTTCTGGATTTGCCTTGCCTGGATTTTTCTTGTTTTACCTTGCCTTGCCTATATTTGCCTCGCCTGAATTTGCATTGCTTTGCCTGACCTTGTCTGGATTTTCCTTGCTGGGATTTGCCTTGCTTGTCGTGGATTTAAATTTCATGGATTTGCCTTGCCTTACTTAGATTTGCTTTCCTGAATTTCCCTTGCCTGAATTTGCCTTGCATTGCCTTGCTTTGCCTGGATTTTCCTTTGTGTGGATTTGCATTGCCTTACCTTTTCTTGTCTGGATTTGCCTTGCCTAAATTTTTCTTTCCTTTCCTTGCCTTGCCTGGATTTGCCTTGCCTCAATGTGCCTTACATTTCCATGCCTTGCATGGATTTGCCTTGCCTCAATTTGCTTTGCCTTGCCATTCCTTGCATGGATTTGCCTTTCCTGGATTTGTCTTGCCTTGCCTTGCCTTGCCTTGCCTTGCCTTGCCTTGCCTGGATATGTGTTGCATTAATTGTCCTTGCCTTACCTTTCCTTGCCTGGATTTGCCTTGCCTGGTTTTTCTTGCCTTTCTTTGCCTTGCCTGGATTTGCCTTGCATTTTATTTCCTTGCCTGGATTTGCCTTGACTGGGATTGCCTTGCCTTGCCATGGCTCACCTGTATTTTTTTTTTTGCTGAATTTTTTCTACGTTGCCTTGCCTTGGCTGGATTTTTCTTGTCTGCATTTGTCTTGCCTTGTCTTGCCTTGCCGAATTTGCCATGCCTGGATTTGCCTTGCCTTTTCTTTTTTGGCTGGAATTTCTTTGCCTGGGTTTGTATTGCCTATTTCCTTGGCCTTGCTTTGCCTCCCTGGATTTTCCTTTCCTCCATTGGCCTTGCCTTGTCTTGCCGTGCCTTGTCTGGGTTTGCCTTCTCAGGATTTGCCTTGCTTTGCCGAGATTTGCTTTCCCTAAATTTGCCTTTCCCTGATTTGTCTTGACTGGATATGTTTAGACTGGCTTTTCCATGCCTTGAATTGCCTTGCATTTTCAAGATTTGCCTTGTCTGGATTTACCTTGCCTTTCTTTGCCTTGCCTGGATTTGCCTTGCATTTTATTTGCTTGCCTGGATTTGCCTTGCCTTGATTTTCCTTGGCTTACCTTGCCTAGATTTCCCATACCTGGATTTGCCTTGCATTGCCTTGAATTGCCTGCATTTGACTTGTCTGGATTTGACTTGCCTTGCATTATCTTGCCTGTATTCGCCCTTTTTGAATTTGCCTTGACTTGCCTTGCCTTGCCTGGATTTGCCTTGCCTCGATTTGCCTTGAATTGTGTTACCTTGCCTGGATTTCCCTTTTCTTGCCTTGCTTTGTCTGGATCTGCCTTTCCTTGGTTTCCCTTGCCTTGTCTTGCATTGCCTGAATTTGCCTTGCGTTGCTTTTCCTGTATTTGCCTTGCCTTGTTTTGCCTTGCATTTCCTTGCCTTGCCTTGATTTGTCTTTCCTGTATTTGCCTTACCTTGCCTTGTGTTGCCTGGATTTGCCTTGCCTAAATTGGCTTTTCCTTGCCTTCCTTTCTGGAATTTCTCTTTCCAGGATTTGCCTTGCCTTGCCTTGCCTTGCCTGGATTTGCCTTGCCTAGCGTTGCATTGCCTGGATTTTCTTTGCATGGGTTTTCCTTGCCTTGTCTTTCATTGCGCTGATTTGCCTTGCCTGGATTTGCCTTCTTCTGCCTTGCATTGCCTGGATTTTCCTTGTCTTGCCTTGCTTTGCATAAATTTGCCTTCCCAAGATTTGCGTTGCCTGGATTTGTCTTGTCTTTCCACGATTTTCTTTGCCTGAATTTGCTTTCCCTTGTTTTGCCTGGATTTGCTTGACTAAATTTGCCTTACCTTGCCTTGCCTTACCTTGTCTTGCCATGCCTTGCCTTGCCTTGCCTTGACTGAGTTTCCCTTGCCTTGTCTTGTCTTGACTTGCCTTGCCTTGCCTTGACTTGACTTGCCTGAATGTGTCTTCCCTGGATTTGCCTTGCCTTGCCTTGCCTGGATTTACCTTGCCTTGACTTGCCTGTATTTGCCTTCCCTGGATTTGCCTTGCCTTGTCTTGCCTTGTCTTGCCTGGATTTGCCTTGCATACCTTTTTTATACCTTTATTTGCCTTTCCTGGATTTATCTTGCCTTGCTTTGCCTTCCTTGAATTTCCATTGCCTGGATTTGCATTGTCTTTCATTGCCTTGCCTGGATTTGCTTTGCCTGGATTTGCCTGGCCCTTCCTCTCGTTCCCTGGATTTGCCTTGCATTTCCTTGCCTTGCTTGGATTTGCCTTGCCTGTATTTGTTTTTCTTTTTCTTCCCTTGTGTGGATTTTTCGTGCCTTGCCTTGCCTTGCCAGGATTTGATGGCCTGGATTTGCCTGGCCTTGTCTTGCCTTGCTTGGATTTGCTTTGCCTTGCCTTCTCTTGAATTGCCTTGCCTGGATTTGCATTGCCTTGGCTTGTCTTGCCTGGATTTCCCTACCTGGATTTGTTTTGCATTGCCTTTCCTTGCGTGGATTTGCCTTGCCTTGCCTTGCTTTGCCTTGCATGGATTTGCCTTGCTAGGATTTGTTTTGCCTGGATTTGCCTTACCTTTCCTAGATTTGCCTTACCTGGATTTTCTTTCTATTGTTTTGCCTGGATTTGCTTGCCTTGATTTGCCTTGCCTTGGTTTGGCTTGCCTTGCCTTGCCTCTCCGTTACGTTGATATGCTTTGCCTTGCCTTGCCTTGCCTTTGCTTCATTTGCCATGGCTGGTTTCGCCTTGACTTTCCTTGTTTTGCCTAGATTTGCCTTGCCTGGATTTGCTTTTCCTTGCCTTGCCTTGCCTTAATTTGCCTTGACTGGATTTTACTTGCCTTACCCTGATTTGCCTTACCTGTATTTGCCTTGTTTTGCCTTACCTTGCTGGATTTGCCGTCCCATTATTTGCCTTGCCTTGCCTTTCCTGGATTTGCCTTGCCTTCTTTTGTCTTTCCTGGATTTCTGTTGGCTTCTTATGCCTTGATTTGCCTTGCCTTGCCTTGCATTGCCTGGATTTACGTTCCCTTGCCTTGCCTTGCCTTACCTTGCCTTGCCTGGATTGTCTTGCCTTGGCTTGCCTTGACAGGCTTTGCCTTCAATGGATTTTCCTTGCCTTGCTTTTCATTGTCTGTATTTGCCTTGCCTAAATTTGCCTTCCCTGGCCTTGCATTGCCTGGGTTTGCCTTGCCTGGATTTGCATTGCCTAGATTTGACTTGCCTTGCCTTCCCTTGCACAAATTTTTCTTGCCTTGCCTTGCCTTTACTGGCTTTGCCTTTTCTTGATTTTCCTTCACTTGCCTTGCCTGGATTTTCCATACCTGGATTTGTCTTGCTTCACCTTGCTTTGCCTGTGTTTGTCTGGCCTGGATTTGCCTTGCTTTGCTTTCCCTTGTCTGGATTTCACTTGCCTGGATATGACTTGCTTTGCCTTGCTTTGCTTGAATTTGCCTTGCCTCGATTTACCTTGTCTAAATTTGTTTTTCCTTACCTTGCATGTATTTGCCTTGCCTGGATTTCTCTTGACTTAACTTGCCTTGCCTGTATATGCCTGTCCTGGATTTGCCTTGCTTTGCCTTCCCTTCCCTAGACTTTCTTTCTCTGGATTTGTTTTGCCTGGCCTTCACTTAACTGAATTTGGTTTGTCTTGTTTGGAATGGATGTGGGTTGCCTGGATTTGCCTTGCATTGCCTGGATTAGCTTTGCCTTGTTTTGACTGGATTTCCCTTTCATTGCTTTCCTTACCTTGCCTTGCCTGGATTTGCCTTGCCTTGCCTTTTATTGCCTGGAATAGCCTTGCCTGAATTTGTCGCCCCTTGATTTGCCTTGCTTTGGCTTGCCTTGCCTGAATTTGCCTGCCTTGATTTGCCTTGTCTGTCTTGCCCTGCGTGGATTTTTCTTACCTTGCCTTGTTTTTCCTGGATTTGCCTTTCCCTGAATTTGCCTTGCCTAGTTTTGCCTGGTTTTGCCTTGCCTTGCCTTGTTTAACCTGGATTTGCCTTGCCTCTATTTGCCTTGCCTTGCCTTGCCTTACCTGTATTTGCCTTGCCTTTCCTTTCCATGCCTGAATTTGCCTTGCCTTGCCTGGATTTGCTTTGTTTTTATTTGCCTGGATTTGCCTTGCCTTTTCTTGCCTTGCCTTGCCTGGATTTGATTTGCTTTGCCTTTATTTGCCTTTCCTAGATTTGCCTTGCCATGCCTTTCATTGCCCGGGTTTGCTTTGCCTCAACTTACCTTCTCTTTCCTTGCATTGCCTTTGTTTTTCTTGCCTAAATTTTCCTTGTCTTGGTTTGCTTTGCCTGGATTTAACTTACCTGGATGAGCATTTTCTTGCTTTCCCCTGCCTGGGTTTTCCTTGCCTAGATTTTTTTTTGCATTGCGTTGCCTTGTCTTCCCTGCATTTGTCTTAATTAAATTTGCCTTTCCTTGCTTTGCTTTCCCATGAATTCATTTACCTTGCCTGGATTTATCATGCTTTGGCTTGTCTTGCATGCATTTGCCTGCCTGTATTTTCCTTGCCTTACCTTGTTGGACTTGCCTTGACTGCACTCCTTTTGCCTTGCCTTGACTTGCCTTGCTTGGATTGGTCTTGCCTGGATTGGCCTTGTCTTGCCTTGCCTTACTCGAGTTTGCCTTTCCTGAATTTGCCTTACCTTGCCTTACCTGTACATGCCTTGCCTGTATTTGTAAAGCCTTTCCTTGCCTGAATTTGCCTTTCCTGAATTTGCCTTGCCTTGTCTTACCAGTATATGCCTTCCCTGTCTTTTTAAAGCCCTGCCTTTCTGGGATTTGCCTTTCCTGAATTTGCCATGCCTTGCCTAGCCTTGTGTGGATTTGCCTATGCTGGATTTACTTGCCTTGCCTGAATTTGCTTTGCCTGGATTTGCTTTGTCTTGTTTGGAATGGATTTGCCTTGACTGGGTTTGCCTTCCCGTGTCTTGCCTTACCTGGATTTGCCTTGCCTGGATTTGTTTTGCCTTGCTTTGCCAAAATTTGCCTTGCTTGGATTTGCCTTTTTTAAACCTTTTCTTGCATACATTTGCCTTGCCAGAATATGCCTTGCCTTTTTTTGCTTAAATTTGCCTTGCCTGAATTTGCATTTCCTCACCTTGACTTGGCTAAATTTGTCTTGGCATCCCTTGCCTTCCCTGGATTTGCCTTGTCTAAATTTGTTTTGCCTTGCCCTGCATTGCCTGAATTTGCCATGCCTTGATTTGCCTTGCCTTGCCTTGCCTTGCCTGGAATTGCCTTGCCTGAATTTGTTTTGCTTTGCCTTGCCTCGCCTGGATTTGCCTTGCCTGGATTTGCCTTGCCTGGATTTGCCTTGCCTTGCCTTCACTTTCATGGATTTGTTTGCCTTACCTTTACTTACCTGGATTTGCGTTGCCTTGCATTGCCTTGCCTAAATTTGCCTTGACTTCATTTGCCTGGATTTGCCTCGCCTTGCTTTGCCTTGCCTGGATTTCTCCTTTTTTTGCCCTGCTTTCCCTGGATTTGCCTTGCTTTGCCTGCATTTGATTTTTCTGGGTTTGCCTTGTCTCTCCTTTCATTGCTTGAATTTGCCTTTTCTGGATTTGCCTTCCCTTTCCTTGCATTGCCTTTGTTTTCCTTGCCTGGATTTGTCTTGTTGTAGCTTGCTTTGTTTGGATTTGACTTGCCTGGATTAACTTTTTCTTGCCTTCCCTTGCCTGGACTTTCCTTGCCTAGATTTGTCTTGTCTTGCCTTGCCTTGCCTGGATTTCTCTTCCCTTGCCTTGCCTTGTTTTGCCTGGATTTTCTTGCCTGGAATTCTTTTGCCTTGCCTTGCCTTGCCTTGCTTTGATTTGCCTTTCCTTGCCTGGATTTGACTTGCCTGGATTTGCCTTTCCTTGCCTGAATTTGCCTTGCCTGGATTTGCCTTGTTTTGAATTGCCTTGCCTGGATTTACCTTGTTTAGCCTTGCCTTTCCTGGATTTTAGTCCTATAAATTGCCTTGCCTTGCCTTTCCTGGATTTGCATTGTTTTGCTTTGCCTGGCCTGAATTTGCCTTGCCTTGTTTGCCTGGATTTGCCTTGCCTTGTCTTACCTGGATTTACCTTGCCTTCCATTGACTTTCCTGGATTTGCTTTGTCATATCTTGCCTTGCCTGGATTTTAGTTGCCTTGCCTTGTTTTGCCTGGATTTTTGTTGCCTGGATTTGCCTTACCTTGCCTTTCATTGCCTGGATTTGCCTTGCCTGAATTTCCCTTGACTTGCCTTGGCTAAATTTGCCATGCCTGGATTTGTCTTGTCTTACCTTGCTTTGCCTTTCTTTTTCTGAATTTTCGTTGCCTGGATTTTCCTTGTCTTGCCTTGGCTTCCCTGGATTTGCCTTTTCCTAATATTTCTTGCCTTGCCTTGCCGAGATTTGCTTTGTTTTTATTTCCCTTGCGTTTTCCTGCCTTGCCTGGATTTTACTTGCCTGGATTTGCATTGCCTTGCTTTGTCTTGCCTGGATTTGCCTCTCTTGGATTTGCTTTCCCTTGCTTCGCCTTGCCTTAATTTTTTCGCCAGGATTTGCTTGGCATTGCCTTGCGTTGCCTAAATATGCCTTGCCTGGATTTTTCTTGGCTGGATTTCCCTTGTCTTGCCTTTCCTTGCGTGGATTGGCTTTGCCTGGATAGGCCTTGGCTTGCCTTGCCTTCGCTGGATTTGCCTTTTCTTAATTTGTGTTCCCTTGCCTTGCCTGGATTAGCCTTGCCTTTATTTCCCTTGCCTTTTTTTGTTTTGCCTGTATTTGCCTTGCCTGTATTTGATTTGCTTGGATTTACCTTTCCTTGCTTTGCCTTGCCTTGATTTTTTTTGCCACAATTTGCTTTGCATTGCCTTGCGTTGCCTGGATTTCCCTTGAATTGATTTGCCTTGTCTTGATTTCCCTTGCTTGGATTTGACTTTCCTGGATTTCCCTTGCATTGCCTTTTCTTGCCTTGACGGGCCTTCCCTAAATTGGCCTTGGCTTGCCTTGCCTTACCTGGGTTTGCCTTTCCTGGATTTGGCTTTCACTATCCTGCCTTGCCTTTATTTGCCTTGCCTGGTTTTGCCTTACCTTGCCTTGCCTTATTTGGATTTGGCTTTCCTCGATTTGCCTTGCCTTCGCTTGTTTTGCCGCATTTACTTTTCCTGGATTTGCCTTGCCTTCCCTTGCCTTACCTGAATTTTCATTGACGGTATTTGCTTTTTCTTGTTTAAGACGGATTTACCTTGCCTTTATTTGCCTTGCCTGATGCGTGCATTTGGCTTGACCTGCCTTGCTTTGACTGTATTTGCCTTGCTTTGTCTTGCCTTGCCTGGATTTGCCTTACTTGGTTTGTTTTGCCTTGCTTTGCCAATATTTGCCTTGCCTTGATTTTCCTTGCCCTGCCTTACCTTGCCTAGATTTGTCTTGCCAGAATCTGCCTTGCTTTTCATTGCCTGAATTTGTTTTGCCTGGATTTCCCTTTCCTTACCTTGCCTTGCCTGGATTTACCTTTCCTAGATTTGCATTGCCTTTCTTTGTGTTGCCTGGGCTTGTCTTGGCTGGATTTGCATTGCCTTTCTTTTCCTTGTCTGTATATGCCTTGACTGGATTTTCAAAGCCTTGCTTTGACTGAATTTGCCGTGCCTGGATTTGCCTTGCCTTGCCTGGATTTGACTTGCCTGGATTTGCCTTGCCTTCTTTTGCTTTGGCTGGATATGCCTTGGTTTTCCTTGCCTTGCCTAAATTTGCTTTGTCTCATTTTGAATTACCTGGATTTGCCTTCCCTTGCCTATTATTGCCTGGATTTGCCTGGCCTAAATTAGCCTTCATTTGCCTATTATTGTCTGGATTTGCCTTGCTTTGGCTTGATTTGCATGCATTTGCCTGCCTGAATTTGCCTTGCCTTGACTTGCCTTGCGTGGATTTCCCTTGACTTACCTGGATTTGCCTTTTTTGAATTTGCCTTGCCCTGGTTTGGCTGGATGTGTCTTTCCTGGATTTTCTTGCCTTGCCTTTCCTTGCTAAATGTGCTTTGACTGGATTTGCTTTGACTTCTTTGGAATGAATTTGTCTTTCTTGGATTTGCCTTGCCTGGATTTGCCTTGCCGTGTCTTGACTTACCTGGATTTGCCTTGACTGAATTTGTTTTGCCTTGCTTTGCCAAGATTTCCCTTACCTGGATTTGCCTTTCCTTGCCTTACCTTGCCTACATTTGCCTTGTCAGAATTTGCCTTGCCTTATCTTTCCTGGATTTGCCTTGCCTGGATTTGCCTTTCCTTGCCTTCATTTGCCAGGATTTGCCTTCCCTGGATTTGCCTTGCATAGCTTTGTGTTTCTTAGATTTGCTTTATCTGCATTTACCTTGCCTTGCCTTGCCTGCATTTGCCTTGCCTTGATTTGCCTTGCCTTGTATTGCCTTGCTTTGGTTTGTTTTCCGTGTATTTGCCATGTGCTGCTTGTTTGCCTGAATTTCTTTTGCCTTGACTTCTTTTGCCTTGCCTTGCCTTGCATGGATTTGCCTTGCCTTGCCTTGCTTTGCCTGCATTTTCCCTGCCTAAATTTGCCTTGACTTGCCTGGGTTTGACTTTCCTTGCCTTGCCTTTCCTGAATTTGCCTTGCCTCTATTTGCCTTGCCTTTTTTTCCTTGCGTGGATTTGCTTTGCTTGGATTTGTCTTGCCTTTTCTTGCCTTGCCTGAATTTAAGTGTCCTCGATTTGCCTTGACTTGCCTGGATTTGCCTTACCTCTATTTACTTTGCCTTGCCTTGCCTTACCTTGCATGTATTTGCCTTGCTTTTGCCTTGACTTGTCTTGCTTTGACTTGCCTGTATTGGTTTTTTCTCGATTTGCTTTGCCTTTTCTTACCTTTCTTGGATTTGCCTTGTTTTGCCTTGCCTTGCCTAGATGTGCCTTGCTGGCATTTGCCTTGCCTGGATTTTCATTGCCGGGATTTGCCTTGCCTTACCTTGACTTGCAAGGATTTGCCTTTTCTGGATTTATAAGGCCTTGCCTTGCCTTCCCTGGATTTGCCTTGCCTTGCTTTGCCTTGGCTGGATTTGCCTTGCCTGGCTTTGCCTTGCCCTGCCTTGCCTTCCCTGGATTTGCTTTGTCTCAATTAGCCTTGGCTTGCATTGCCTTGCCTTGCCTTGCCTGGATTTGCCTTCCTTGGATTTGCTTTGCCTTGCCTTGCCTGGATGTGCTTTGCCTGGATTTCCTTTGCCTTGCATTGCCTTGTCTGGATTTGTCTTTGCTGAATTTGCCTTTCCTTGTATTACCTGGATTTGCCTTGTCTAGATTTCCCTTGCCTTGCCTTGCTTGGATTTGCCTTGCGTTTCCTGAATTTGCCTTGCCTGAATTTTCCTTTCTTAGCCTTGCGTTGCCTGGACTTGGCTTGCATTGATTTGCCTTGCCTTGAATTGCATTGCCTGGATTTGTTTTGCCTGAATTTGCCTTGCCTTGCCTTGTTTTAACTGGATTTGCCTTGCCTGAATTTGCTTTGCCTTGCCTTGCCTTGCCTGGATTTCCCTTGACTGTACTTGTTTTTTCTTGCCTTGCCTTACCTTTCCTTGCCTGATTCTGCCTTGCCTGATTTTACCCTGCCTTCTCGAGACTTGTCTGAATTTGCTTTGCCTGGATTTGCCTTGCCTTACCTTGATCTGCTTGGATTTCCCTTGCCTTGCCTTACTTTGTCTTTCGTGTCTTGCCTTACTGGATTCGCCTTGCCTGAATATGCTTTGCCTTGCTCAGTCTTGCCTAGATTGGCCTTGCCTGGATTTAGCTTGCCTTGCCTTGCATTGCCTAGCCTTGTCTAGATTTTCCTTGCCTCTGTTTGCCTTGCCCGGCCTTGCCTTGCATGGATTTGCCTTGTCTTGATTTGCCTTGCCTAAATTTTCCTTGTCTTTATATGCATTGCCTTGCCTTGCCTTGCCTTGCCCTGCCTAGATTTGCCTTGCATTGCATCACGTTATGTGGATTTGCATTGCCTTGCTTTGCCTTGCCTGGATTTGCCTTACCTTTGTTTGCCTTACCTTTATTTGCCTTGCCTGAATTTGTTTTGTCTTGCCTTTCCTTGCGTGGATTTGCCATTCCTTGCCTAAATGCCTTGCCTTGCCATGCCTGGCATGTATTTGTTTTTCAGGATTTGCCTTACCAGGATTTGCTTTGCCTTGTTTTGCTTGAATTTTCTTGCCTAAATTTGCCTTGCCTTGCCTTGCCTCAATTTCCCTTGCGTGAATAAGCCTTGCTTTGCCTTGCCTTGCCTGGATTTGTTTTTCCTGGATTTGCCTTGCGTGTATATGAATTGTTTTGGCTTGCCTTTGCTGGAATCGCCATGGCTTTTTTTGCCTTCCCTTACCTTGTCATGCCTGAATTTGCCTTGCCTGGATAGGCCTTGCCTTGCATTGCCTTGCCTGGATTTGCCTTGCCTGGATTTACCTAGCCTTGCCCAGATTTGCCTTGCCTGAATTTGCCTTGTTTTGCCTTACCTTGCATGGGTTTGTGTTGCCTTGCCTTCCCTTTCTTGTATTTGCCTTCCCATGGTTTGAATTGCATTGCCTTGCCTTGCCTTGATTTGCCTTGCCTTGCCTTGCCTTGCCTTGTCTTGCCTGAATTTGTCTTGCCTTGATTTGATGAATTTGCCTTCACTTGACTTGCCTTTCCTTGGCTGAATTTGTCTTCCCTTACCTTGCCTGGCCTGGATTTGTTTTACCTTGGCCTGCCTTGCATGGATTTGCTTTTTTACGTTTCAATGTCTAGATTTGCCTTGCCTGAATTTGCCTTCTCCTGCCTTGAATTGCCTAAATTTGCCTTGCCTGGATTTCCTTGCTTTAAATTACCTGGCTAGATTTGCATTGCCTGGATTTGCCTTACCTTGCCTTTCCTTGCTTGGCGTGGATTTTCTTTGCATTGCCTTTCCTGCTTGGTTTTGCCTTGCCTGGATTTGCCTTGACTTGCCTTGCCTAGATTTGCAATGCCTTTATTTGTCCATACTTACCTTGCCTTGCCTGTGTTGGTCTTCCCTGGATTTCCCTTTCTTTGCCTTCCCTTGTCTGGATTTGCCTTGTGTGGATATGCCTTGCTTTGCCTAAATTTGCTTTGCCTTCATTTGCTTTGCATTGCTTGCCTTGTCTGGATTTGTCTTTCCTTTCCTTGCCCTGATGTGCCTTGCCAGGATTTGTCTTGCCTTACCTTGCCATATATGTATTTGCCTGGCCTCAATTTGCCTTGCCTGGATTTGCATTGCCTTTCCTTGTCTTGTCTGGGTTTTCCTTGCCTGTATTTGCATTTCCTTGCCTTGCCTTGCCTTTATATTCCTTGAATGTATTTGGCAAGTCTTCCCTTCTCTGTATTTGGGTTGTCAGGTTTTGCCTTGCCTTGCTTGTGTTGCCTGTATTTGACTTGCCTAATTTTGCCTTACCTGGATTTACTGTGCTGTGCCTTTCCTTTCCTGGATTTGCCTTGCCTTGCATTGCCTTGCCTGGATGACCTTGCCTGGGTTTGTTTTGCCTTTCTAACGTTGTCTGGATTTGCCTTGCCTTGCCTTGCCTTGCCTTGCCGTGCCTGGATTTGCCTTGCCTGAATTTGCCTTGCTTGAATTTGCCTTGCCTTGCCTTGCCTTTTTTGGATTTGCCTTCCCATGATTTGCCTTGCCTTGCCTTGCCTTGCCTGGAATTGCCTTGCCTTGCCTTTCTTTGCCTGGATTTCCCTTGTTTTGTTTTGCCAAGTTTTGCCTTGCCTTGCCTTGCCTTGCCTGGATTTGCCTTGCCTTGCCTATATTTACCTTACCTTACCTTTCCTTGCCTGGATTTGCTTTGCCTTTCCTTGCATTGTCTTGATTTGCCTTGCCTGAATTTGTTTTGCCTTGAGTATTCCTGCCTAAATTTGCTTTGTCTGAATTTGCCTTTTCTTGCCTTGCATTGCCTGGATGTGCCTTGCCAGGTCTTGCCTTGCTTTGCTTTTCTTGTCTCCATTTACCTCGTCTGGATGTGTATTCTGCCTTGCCTTGCCTGGTGTGGATTTCCCTTGGCTTGCCTTGACTTGTCTGGATTTGCCTTTCCTGAATGTGCCTTGCCTTGCCGTGCTTTGTCTTGGCTTGCCTCGCCTTGCCTCGCCTTGCCTGGATGTGCTTTGCCTTGTTTTGCCTGGATTTGCTTTCTGACATTTGCCTTGCCTAACCTTGCCTTGCTTTGACTGTATTGCCTTTGTCAGGATTTTCCTTCATTTGTGTGCCGTTGCTGGATTCGCCATGGCTGGATTTCCCTTTCCTTTCCTTGCCTTGCCTGGACTTACCTTGCCTGGATTTTTCTTGCCTATTATGGCCTTGCCTGGATTTGCCTTGCCTTGTTTGAATTTCCCGTACCTAAATTTCCTTTGTTTTGCGATGCCACTTCTGGATTTGCCTTGCCTTGCCTTTTTTGGATTTGTCTTTTTATCATTTGCATTGCCTTGCCTTGCTTTTTTGGATTTGCCTTCCCATGATTTGCCTTGTTTTCTTGCCTGGAATTGACTTGCCTTGCCTTGCTTTTCCTGGATTTGCCTTGTTTTGTTTTACCTGGTTTTGCCTTGACTTGCCTTGCCTTGCCCAAATTTGCCTTGCCTTACTTTGACTTGCCTAGATTTACTTTGCATTTGCTTGCATTGTCTGTACTTGCCTTGCCTGGATTTGCCTTGCCTTTACTATTATTTACTGGATTTGCCTTGCCTCAATTTGCCTTCCCTTGCCTTGCATTGCGTGGATTTGCCTTGCCAGGATTTGATTTGCTTTGACTTGCCTTGCCTCCATTTGCCTTGCCTGGATTTTCCTTGCCTTGCCTTGCATGGATTTTTCTTACCTTGCCTTGCCTGGATTTTCCTTTCCTGAATTTGCCTTGCCTGGATTTGCCTTGCCTTGCCTTGCCTTGCCTTGCCATGCCTTGCCAAAATTTGATTGCCTTGCATTTCTGTTCCTAAATTTGCTTTGTCTTGTTTGGAATGAATTTGTCTTAACTGGATTTGCCTAGCCGTGTTTTCCCTTACATGGATTTTCCTTGCTTGGATTTGTTTTGCATTGCTTTGCCAAGATTTTTCTTGCTTAGAATTGCCTTTTCTTTCCTTGCCTTGTCTACATTTGCCTTGCCAGAATTTGCCTTTTCTTGCCTTGTCTTGCCATTATTTTCCTTGCCTGGATTTGCCTTGACTTGCCTTACCTTGCCTGGATTTGCCTTGCTTGGATTTGCCTTGCCTTGGCCCGATTTGCCTTGCCTGGATTTTGACTGTTTTGCCTTGCCTTACCTGGATTTGCCTTGCCTGGATTTGCCTTGCCTTGCTTAATTTGCCTTGCCTGGATTTCCCTTGCCTAGATTTCCCTTGCCTGAATTTGCCTGTCTTTCCCTTGCCTTGCCTAAATTTTCCTTGCCTTGCATTCCCTTGCCTGGATTTGCCTTGCCATACCATGTCTTGCCTGGATTTGCCTTGCCTTGCATTCCCTTGCCTGGATTTGCCTTGCCATACCATGTCTTGCCTGGATTTGCCTTGCCTGGGTTTACCTTGCATTGCCTTGCCTTGCCTGGATTTTCTTCCCTGGACCTGCCTTGCATGTATTTGCCTTGCCTTGCGTTGCCTTACCTGGATTTGCCTTGCGTGGATTTGCTTTGCCTTGCCCTGCCTTGCATGGATTTGCCTTGCCTGGATTTGTTTTTCCTTTCCTTGCCTTGCGTGGATTTGACGTGCTTTGCCTTGCCTTGCCTGGATTTGCCTTGCCTAGATTTGCCTTGACTTGCCTTGTCTTGCCTGGATTTGCCTTGCCTGGATTGGCCTTGCCTTCATTGTGTTGCTTGGATTTGCCTTTCCTGGATGTACCTTGCCTTCCCTTGCCTTGCTTGCATTTTCCTTGCCTTAAATTGCTTTGCCTTGATTTGCCTTGCTTGGATTTGCCTTTTCTTGCCTTGCCTTGCCTGGATTTGCTTTGCCTTGCCTTGTCCTTCCTGGATATTCCTTTCCTGGTTTTGCCTTGATTTGCCTTGTTTGGTCTGGATTTTACTTTTCTGTAATTTGTTTTGCCTTGCGTTGCCTTGCGTGGATTTGCCTTGCCTTCCCTTGCTTTGCCTGGATTTGCCTTGCTTGGATTTGCCTTTTCTTGCCTTGCCTTGCCTGGATTTGCCTTAACTGGATTTGCTTTGCCTTGCCTTGTCCTGCCTGTATTTTCCTTTCCTGGTTTTGCCTTGATTTGCCTTGTTTTGCCTGGATTTTACTTTTCTGGAATTTGTTTTGCCTTGCTTTGCGTGGATTTGCCATGCCTTCCCTTGCTTTGCCTGGATTTGCCTTGACTTGTCTTGCCTTGCCTGAATTTGCCTTGCCAGAATTTGCCTTGTCTTGCCTTGTCTTGTGCAAATTTTCCTAGCCTGGATTTGCCTTGCCAGAATTTGTCTTGTCTTGCCTTGCCTCTTGCAAATTTGTTTTGCCAGGATTTGCCTTGCCGGAATTTGACTTGTCTTGCCTTGCCTTGTGCAAATATGCCTTGCCTGGATTTGACTTACATTGCCTTAACTTGCATTAATTTGCCTTGTCTTGCCTTGCCTTACCTGTATTTGCCTTGCCTGGATTTGCCTTGCCTTGTCTTACCATGACTGAATTTGGCTTGCCTAAATTTGCCTTGCCTTCCCTTGCCTTGCCTCGCCTGGACTTGCCTTGCTGGATTTACGTTGCATTTATTGCCTTGCATTTATTGCCATGCCTGGATTTCTTTTGCCTTACCTTGCCTGGATTTAGGTTGCCTTGTTTTGCCTTTATTTGCCTTGCTTTGCCTTAACTTGACTTGCCTTGCCTGGATTTCCATTGCCTTGCCTTGCCATGCCTGGATTGGCCTTCCCTTGCCTTGCATTGCCTGGATTTGCCTTGCCTTGGCAAGCCTTTCCTGGATTTTCCTTGCCTTGCCTTGTCTGGTTTTTCATTGACTGGATTTGCTTTTTCGTGCCTTGCCTTGCCTAGATATGCCTTGCCTGGATTTGAATTGCCTTGCCTGGATTTGAATTGCCTTGCCTTTTCTTGCATGGATTTGACTTGCCGGGATTTGCCTTGCATTGCCTTGTCTTGCCTTGACTGCATTTGCTTTGCCTGGATTTGCCTTGCCTAGCGTTTCCTTGTCTGGATTTGCTTTATCTGTATTTTTTTTCCTAGAAATTCCTTGCCAGGTTTTGCCTTCCATGGATTTGCCTTTCTTTTCATTGCCTTGCCTGTATTTGCCTTATCTGAATTTCTTTTGCCTTGTTTTGCCTAAATTTGTCTTGCCTGGATTTTCCTTGCCTTGCCTTTCCTTGCTTTGATTTGCCTTTCCAGGATGTGCCTTGACTTGTCTTGCCTTCCCTCGATGTGCCTTACCTTGATTTGTCTTTCCTTGATTTGCCTTGCCTGGATTTGCCTTACCTTGCCTTGCCCTGCTTGGATTTGCCTTTTCTGGATTTGCCTTGCTTTACCTTGTCTTGGCTGAATTTGCCTTGTTTTTTCTTCCCCTGCCTTGATTTACCTTGCCTTGCCTTTCATGGATTTGCCATGCCTCTATTTTACTTGCCTTTCCTTGCATTGCCTGAATTTTCCTTGCATCTATTTGTTTTGCCTGGCCTTACCTTGCATAAATTTGCCTTGCATGAATTTGCATTGACTGAATTTGCATTGCCTTGTTTTGCCTTGCCTGAATTTGCCTTCCTTCAATGTGATGTCTCTTGCCTTGGCTTGCCTGGGATTGCCTTGCCTGGATTTGTTTTGCGTTACCTTGCCTTAACTGGATTTGCCTTGCCTGGATTTGTCTTGCCTTGCTTTCCTTGCCTGCATTGGCCTTGCTTTTCCTTGCCTTGCCTTGACTGGATTTTCCTTGCCTTAAATTTTCTTGCCAGGATTTGCTGACCTGGCTTTGCCATGCCTTCTCTTGACTTTCTTTTATTTGCCTTGTCTGAATTTGCCATGCCTTGCCTTGTTTGGATTTTCCTTGCCTTGCCTTGCCTTGCTTTGCTAAATTAACCTTGCCTGGGTTTGCCTTCCCTTGCCTTACGTGGATTTCCCTTGCCTGGATTTGTCTTGTTTTGCCTTGCCTTATCTGAGTTTATCTTGCCTGGATTTGCCTTGCTTTGCCTTTTCTTACCTGAACTTGTCTTGCCTTGCATTCCCAGCATTTGTCTTAACTGGATTTGCCTTGCCTGGCCTTGTCTTGCCTGGATTTGCCTTGCCTAGATTTTCCTTCCATTGTCTCGCCTTGCCTGGATTTACTTTGCCTCTATTTGCCTTGCCTAGATTTTCCTTCCATTGTCTCGCCTTGCCTGGATTTACTTTGCCTCTATTTGCCTTGCCTGGCCTTACATTGCCTGGATTTGCCTTCCCTGAATTTTCGTTGCCTTCCCTTGCCTTGCCTGGATTTACCTTGGCTGTAATTGCCTTGCTTTGACTTTCCTTGCCTGTATTTTCCTTGTCTAAATTTGTCTTCCTTGACTTGCCTTGCCATACATAGATTGGTCTTGCTTGAATTTGCATTACCTTGCCTTGCCTTGCCTGAATTTGCCTTGCTTGTATTTTCCTTGTCTTTCTTTCCTTGTCTTGCCTGGATTTCTCTTGCCATTATTTGCCTTGCCTTGTCTTGCCTTGCCTTGTTTGGATTTCCCTTGCCTGTGTTTGCCTTGCCTTGCCTGTATTTGCATTGTTTTGCCTTGACTTGCCTGGAATTGCTGTGCCTGGATATTGTTTGCCGTGCATTGCCTTGCCTGGATTTAACTTGACTGGATTTGCAATGGCTGGATTTACCTTGGCTTGCTTTGACTTGCCTGGATTTGCCTTTCCTGGATTTGCCTTGCCTTGCATTGCCTTCCTGGGATTTCCCTTGCCCAAATTTGCCTTGTGTTGCCTTGTTCCGTCTAAATTTTTTTTCCTGGATATGTTTTGCCTTGCCTTGCCTTGCCTTGCCTTCTTTGCATTTGCCTTTTCTTGTCTTGCTTTGCCTGGATTTGACTTGCCAGAATTTCTTTTGCCTTCCCTTGACTTGCGTGGGTTTGCCTTCCCTGCATTTGCCTTGCCTTGAGTTACCTTTTCTGGATTTGCCTTGCCTTGCCTTCTCTTGCCTGGATTTGCCTTTTCTTGCTGACCTTGCCTAGATTTGCCTTGCCTGGATTTGCCTTGCCTTATCTTACATGGATTTACCTTGCCTTGATTTGTTTTGTATTGCCTTGCCTAGCATGGATTTGTCTTGCCTGGATTTTCCTTGCCTAGCCTTGTCTTGCCTAAATTTGCCTTGCCTGGATTTGGCTTTCCTTGAATTGTCTTAGAAAAATTTCCCTTGCCTGAATTTGAAATGTCTTGTTTTGCCATGCATTGATTTGCCTTGTCTAGATTTTCCTCTTTTTGCCTTGCATTGCCTGGATTTGCCTTGCCTGAATTTGACTTGCCTTGCACTGCCTTGCCCTGCCTTAAATTGCGTGGCTTGGATTTGTTTTGCCTTGCCTTGCCTTTCGTTGATTTGCCTTCCTTTGCCTTGGCTTGCCAGGATTTGCCCTGCCTGGATTTGCCTGAACTTGCCTTCCCTTGTCTGGATTTGCCTTGCATGGATATACCTTGTCTTGAATTTTCTTACCAGGATTTTCTTTCCTGGATTTGCCTTGCTTTGCATTGCCTTGCCTCTATTTGCCTTGTCTGGATTTTCCATGCCTTGACTTGTCTGAATTTGCCTTACCTGGATTTGCCTTGCCTAGCCTTGCCTAGATTTCCCTTGCCTGTATTTGCCTTGCCTTGCCTTGCCTAGATTTCCCTTGCCTGGATTTGCCTTGCCTTGCCTTGCCTGAATTTGCCTGGATTTTTATTATCTTGACTTGCTCTGCCTGGATTTGCCGTGCCTAGATTTGCCTCATCTGGATATGCCTTTTCTTGTTTTCTTTTGCCTGGATTTGCATGGCCTGGATTTGCCTTGCTTTGCCTTGCCTTGTCTGGATTTGCCTTGCCTGGATTTGATTTTGCTTGCCTTGTCTGTCCTGAATTTGCATTGACTGGATTTGCCTTGAAGTGTCTTGCCTTGTTTGAATTTGCCTTGCCTGGATTTTTCTTTCCTTCCCTTGCCTTGTCTTAATTTTCCTTGCCTAGATTTGCCTTGTCTTTACTTGCCTTGCCTGGATTTACCTTGCCTTGCCTGGATTGGCCTTTCCTGGATTTACCTTGACTTGCCTTGTCTTGGCTGGATTTGCTTTACCTTGCCTTGGTGTATCTGGATCTGCCTTGCCAGGACTTCCCTTGCCTGTATTTGCCTTTCCTTGCCTTGCCTTGCCTGGATTTGCCTTGCCTTGGTTTGCTTTCCCTTGCCTTGCCTGGATTTATCTTGCTTGTATTTCCCTTTCTTTCCCTTGCCTTGCCTTGCCTGGATTTGCATTTCCAGTATATGTATTGCCTTTCCTTTCCTTGCCTATATTTGCCTTGCCTTCATAAGTCTTGCCTTGTCTTTTCTTGCCTAGATTTGCCTTGCCTGGGTTTCCATTGCCTGGTTTTGCTTGCCTTTCCTTGCCTTTCCTGAATTTGCCTTGCATTGCATAAATTTGCCTTGACTAGATTTGAGTTGCCTTGCCTTGCCTTGCTTGTATTTGCCTTGCCTTGTCTGTCCTGTATTTGCCTTGCCTGAATTTGCCTTGCTTTGTCTTAATATGCTTTGCCTTGCCTTGCCTGTATTTTCCTTTTCTTCCCTTGCCTTGCATAGGTTTACCTTGCCTTGCCTAGATTGGTTTTGCCTGAATTTACCTTGACTTGCCTTGCCTTGCCTGGATTTGCCTTTCCTGGATTTATTTTTTATTGCCTTGCTCTGCCTGGATTTGCCTTACCTAGATTTGCCTTGACTGGATTTTCCTTTACTTGCCTTTCCTTGCCTGAATTTGCATTGCCTGGATTTGCCTTGCCTTGCCTTGCCTTGCCTTACCTTGCCTGGATTTGCCTTGCCTGGATTTGAATTGCTTTGCCTTGCCTGGATTTGCCTTGCCTTGCGTGGCTTGTATTTGTTTTAACTGGATTTGCCTTGAAGAGCCTTGCCTGAAATTGTCTTGACTTGCCTTGCCTAAATTTTCCTTTCCTTCCCTTGCCTTGCCTTGATTTTCCTTGCCTGAATTTGCCTTTTCTTGACTTGCCTTGTCTGGATTTGCCTTGCCTTGCCTGGATTGGCCTTGCCTGGATTTTCCTTGACTTGCCTTGTCTTGCCTGGATTTGCCTTGTATGGATTTGCCTTACCTTGCCTTGCTCTTACTGGATTTGCCTCGCCAGTATTTGCCTTGCCTGTATTTGCATTTTCTTGCCTTGCCTTTTCTTGCCAGGATTTGTCTTCCCCTGGTTTGCTTTGCCTTGCCTTACCTGGATTTACCCTGCATGTATTTTCTTTTCTTTGCCTTGACTTGCCTTGACTTGCCTGTATTTGCATTTCCGGGATTGGCATTGCCTTTCATTGCCTTGTCTGAATTTGACATTAATTTATTTCACTTGCCTTGCCTTGCCTTGTCTTGCCTTTATTTGCTTTACTCGGATTTGCCTTGCCTTGCCTTGCCTTGCCTTGCCATGCTTTGATTTGCCTTTCCTGGATTTGAATTGCCTTGCATAGCATTTCATGGATTGCCTTGCCTGAACTTGCCTTGGATTTGCCTTGCCTTCTTTTGCCTTTTCTTGCCTTATTATTCCTGGATTTTTTTCTTTACCTTGCCTTGTCCAGATTTGCCTTGCCTTGCTTTCCCTTGCCTGGATTTCCTTTGCCTTGCCTTGCCTTGCCTTACTTGGATTTGCCTTTCCCGGATTTCAATTGCCTTGCGTAGCATTTCCTGGATTTGCCTTGCCTGTACTGAATTTGCCTTGCCTTTTTTGCCTTTTCTTGCCTTGACACTTCTGGACATTTTTCCTTCCCTTGCCTTGCCTGGATTTGCCTTGCATTGCTTTTTCTTGCCTTGCTTTGCCTTGCTTGGATTTACCTTGCCTTGCCTTGCCTTGCCTAGATTTGTCTTGCCTGGATTTGCCTTGCTTGCCTGAATTTGCCTTGCCTGGATTTTTATTATCTTGCCTTGCTCTGCCTGGATTTGCCTTCCTTGGATTTGTCTTGCCTGGATTTGCCTTTTCTTGCCTTGTCTTAGCTGGATTTGCCTTGCCTGGATTTGCCTTACCTTGCCTTGCGTTGCCTGAATTTGTTTTGCATTGTCTTGCCTTCCCTGGATTTTCTGTGCCTAGATTTGTCTTGCCTTGCCTTGTCTTTTTTGGATTTGCTTTGCCTGGATTTTCCTTGTATTGCCTTGCCTTGCCTGCATTTCCTTGTCTCTATTTTTTTTGACTGTCCTTGTCTTTCATGGATTTGTCTTGCCTAGATTTGCCTTATTTTGTTTGCCTTACATGAATTTTATTTGCCTTTATATGTTTTGCCTTGTTTTGCCTTTTTTGGATTTGCCTTGCCTGGATTTGCCTTGCCTTTTATTGCCTGGATTTGCCTTACCTGGATTTGCCTTACCTTGCCTTGCCTTTCCTTGCCTTGCCGTGGCTGCATTTGCCTTATCTTATTTTGCCTTGTTTGGTTTTGCCTTGCCAGGATGGTCATTGCCTGGATTTGCCTTGCCTTGCGATGCCTTGCTTGGATTTGCCTTTTCTTGCCTTGGCTGGATTTACCTTGCCTGGATTTGCCGTGCCTGGATTTGCCTTGCGTTCCCATGTCTAGTCTGAATTTGACTTGCCTGGATTTGCCTTGCCGCGTCAGGATTTGCCTTGCCTGAATTCATCTTTTCTTAAATTTCCTTGCAAGGATTTGGCTTCCCTGGATTTCACTTGTCTTGCCTTCCCGTGCTTTGATTTCCGTTGCCTGGAATTGCCTTGCCTGTATTTGTTTTCCCTTGCCTTGCCTGGCATAGATTTGCCGTGCTTTTCCTGGTCTTGCCTGGATTTGCCTTGCCTTCCCTTGCCTTTCCTGGATGTTCCTTGCCTTATTTTGCCTGGCCTGGATTTGCCTTGGCATGCCTGTGTTTGCCTTACCTTGCCTTGCGAAGTCTAGATTTGCCTTGCCTGGATTTGCAATTCCTTGAATTTTCTTGCCAAGGTTTTCTTGCCTGAATTTGCCTTGCCTTCACGTGACCTGCATGTATTTGCCTTCTCTGGATTTGCCATGCATTTCTTTCCTGGATTTGCATTGCCTGGATTTGCCTTGCTTTGCTTTGTCTTGCTGGATTACCCTTGCCTGGATTTGCATTGCCTTGCCTTGCCTGGATTTACCTTCCTTGGATTTGCTGTGCATTGCCTTCCCTTACCTGGATTTGCGTTGCCTGAATTTGCCCTTTTATATCTTGCCTGAATCTGCCTTTTTTGACTTGTCTTACCTGAATTTGCCTTGCCTTGCCTTGACTTGTCTGGACATTCCTTGCCTGTTTTTTTTGCCTTGCCTTGCCTCGATTTGCCATGCCATGTCTTGCCTTGCCTTGCCTGGATTTGCCTTTCCTTGAGATTATTCGCCTTACCTTGAGTTTCCTTGCCTTACCTTGCCTTGATTTTCCTGGATTTGCTTTGCCTTGTCTTGCCTTGACTTGCTTGCTTTACCTAGCCTGGATTTACCTTACCTTTCTTTGCCTTGCCTGGATTTGCCTTGTCTCTATTTACCTTTCCTTTTGATGTTGTGACTGAATTTTTCTATCCTGAATTTGCCTTGCGTTACAGTGACTTCCTTTTATTTGCCTTGCCTGGGTTTCCCTTGTCTTGCCTGGGTTTCCCTTGCCTTGCTTTGCCTTGCCTTGCGTTGCCATGCCTTGCCTGTATTTTCCATGCCTGGATTTGCCTTGCCTTGCCTTACCTTGCCTCGATTTGCCTTGGCAGGATTTCCCTTGGTTTGGCTTGCCTTATCTGGATTTGCCTTGGCTTGCGTGGCCTTTCCTGGATTTGTCTGGCATTGATTTGTTTTGCCTTGCCTTTCCTTGGCTGGATTTGCCTTGCCTTACCTTTCTTGTTTGGATTTGCCTTGCCTGGATTTGACTGGCTTGGCTTGCCTTGCCAGCATGAGCCTTGCCTGCAGTTGACTTGCCTTGTCTTGCTTCGCCTTGATTTATTTTGCCTTTCCTTGCCTTGATTGGATTTGCCTTGCATAATTTTTTTACCTTGTCTTGCCTTTTATGTATTTACCTTGCCTAAATTTGCCTTTCCTTGCCTTGCCTTACCTGTACTTTTCTTGCCTGAATTTGCCTTGCCTGGAATTGCATTGCCTGGATATATCTTGCCTGGATTTGCCTTGCTTTTCCTTCCTTTGCCTGGATTTGCCTTACCTGGATTTGCCTTGCCTCTATTTGGCTTGCCTGGCCTTGCCTTGCATGTATTTCCCTTGCATGTATTTGTCTTGCGTGGATTTGCTTTGCCTTGTTTTGTTTTGCCTGGATTTGATGTGCCTCGATATGCTTTGCCTTGCCTTGCCATGTCTGAATTTGCCTTGCGTTGCATTGCCTTACCTGGATTTGCCTTGCGTTGCATTGCCTTACCTGGATTTGCCTTGCCTTTATTTGCCTTGCCTTGCCTTGCTTTGCCTGGATTGCGTTGCCTGGATTTGCCTTGCCTTGTCTGGCATTGCCTTGATTTGCCTTGCCTGGATTTGTCTTGCCTTGCTTTTCTTCCCTGGATTTGTTTTGCCTCTATTTACATTGCCTTATCTTGCAATGATTTTCCTTGCCTGCATTTGGCTTGTCTCAATTTGCCCTACCTTGCCTTTTCTTGTCTGGATTTGCAATGCCTGGATTTGCCTTGCCTTGCCTTCCTTTACCATGCCTGAATTTGCCTTGCCTAAATTTGCCTTTTCTTAAATTGCCTTGCCTGAATTTCTCTTGCCTGGGTTTGTTTTGCCTTTCCTTTCCTTGCCTAAATTTGACTTTCCTGAATTTGCCTTACATTGCTTTCCATTGTCTGAATTTGCCATGACTGGATTTGCCATGACTGGATTTGCCTTGCCTTGCCTAGCCTAGCCTTGCCTGGATTTGCCTTGCCTGTCTTGCCATGCCTGATTTGCCTTTCCTGGATCTGTTTTGTTTTCTCTTGCCTGAATTTCCCTTGCCGGGATTTGCCATGCCTTGTTTTGCCTTGCTTCTATTTGCCTTGCCTTGGCTTGTCTTGCCAGAATTTGCCTTGCCTGAATTTGCCTTGCCTTGCCTTGCCTTGCCTTGCCTGAGTTTGCCTTGCCTGGATTTGTCTTGCCTTGCCTCATCTTGGCTGGATTTTCCTTGCCTTACCTTGCCATTTTTGAATATGCATTGCCTGTATTTGCCTTGGCTTGTCTAGCCAAAATTTGCTTTGCCTGGATTGGCCTTGCCTTGCGTTTTCTTGCCTGGATTTGCCTTGCCTTGCCTTGCCTTGACTGAATTTGTCTTGCCTGGATTTTCCTTGTCTGGCCTTGCCTTGCTTGTACTTACACTTCCTGGATTTTTTTTCGTTCCTTGACTTTTCTGGATTTGCCTTGCCTTGCCTCGCTTTGCCTTGCCTGGATTTATTTCCCTGGATTTGTCTTCCCCTGCCATGGGTTGCTTGCATTTTTCTTGCTTTGTTTTGTTGTACGTGTATTTGCCTTGTCTGGATTTCCCTTTTTGTGTTTTATCTGAATTTGCCTTACTTGCATTTGTCTTGCCTTGCCTTTGCCATGTCTGGATTTGCCTTGCCTTGCCTTGTCTTGCCTAAATTTGCCTTGCCTGGGTTTGCCTTGCCCTACCTTGCCATGCCTGGATTTGCCTTGCCTTGCCTTGCCTTGCGGTTGTTTGCCTTGCCTGAATTTGCCTTGCCTTTTCATTGCTTTTTCTAGATTTCCCTTGCCTTGCCTTCTCTTGCCTGGTCTTGCATTTCCTTGTCTTGCTTGAATTTTTATTTCCTGGATTTGCCTTGCCATGGCTTTCCTGTCAATTATTTGAAGAGTCGTGATTGGTCTTAGCTTGCCTTACCTTGCTTGGATTTGCCTTGCCTGGATTAACTTGCATTCTGTTGTCTTGCCTGAATTTTTTTTACCTGGATTTGCTTTTCCTGAATTTGCCTTGCCTTTCAGTTTCTTGCGTGGATTTACCTTGCCTTGCCTTGCTTTGCCTGGATTTGCCTTGCCTTGGCTGGATTTGCCTTGCCTTTTCTTGCGTGGATTTTACTTGCGTTTACTTGCCTTTCATTGATTTGCCTTGCCTGGATTTGCCTTTCTATGCCTTGCCTTTCCTGGATTTGCCTTACCTGCATTTGGCTTTCCTTGAATTTTCTTGCAAAGATTTGTCTTGCCTGGATTTGACTTGTCTTTCCTTGCCTTGCCTGAATTTGCCTTGACTTAAATTTTCTTGCCAGGATTTGCTTGCCTGGATTTCCCTTGCCTTGTCTTACCTTGCCTTGGCTGGATTACCTTGCCTGGATTTGCCTTGCCTTGCGTTGCCTTGGCAGGATGTGCCTTGTTTAAATTTGCCTCACCTTGCCTTGACTTTCCTGGATTTGCCTTGCCTGGATTTCTCTTTCCTTTTCTTTTCTTGCCTGAATTTGCCTTGCTTGAATTTGCCTTCCCTTGTCTTGCGTTGCCAGGATTCGCCTTGCTTGGATTTGCCTTGCCTTGCCTTGCCTGGATTTGCCTTGCATGGATTTGGCATGTCGTAAATTGCCTTGTCTGGATTTGTCTTGCTTGCATTTGCCTTGCCTTGTTTTGCCTTGCCTTTTTCGATTTTTCTTGCCTGACTGTGACTTACTTTTCCTTGCCTGGCCTGGATATGCCTTTCCTGAATTTGCATTGCCTTGTCTTACCTCTCCTGTATTTGCCTTGCCTGGATTTGGCTTTCTTTGCTTTGAGTTGCCTGGATTTTTCTTGCCTTGCCTTGCCTTGTCTGGATTTGCCTGGCCTGGGTTTGCCTTGCCTTACATTGCCTTGCCTGGATTTGCGTTCCCTGGATTTGTCTTGCCTTCCCTTGCCTTGCCTGGATTTACATTGCGTGGATTTTCCTTTTCTTATATTGACTTTCCTGAATTTGCCTTACCTGGATTTGTATTGCCTTTCCTTTCCTTGCCTTGTTTTGCTTTGCCTGGATTTGCATTTCCTTGCCTTGTCTTTCCTTGCCTGAATTTGCCTTAGCATAACTTGCCTTGCCTTGAATTGCCTTTACTGCATTTCCCTTGCCTGGATTTGCCTTGCTTAGCCTGGGTTTGTCTTTCTTTGCCTTGCCTAGCCTAGATTTGCCTTGCACGGCCTTTCATTTCCTGGATTTGCCTGGCCTCGATATGCTTTGCCTTGCCTTGATATTTCTATATTTGACTTGCCTTGCCGGCTTTTGCCTTGCCTGTCTTTGCCTTGCCTGGATTCACCTTTACTGGGTTTCTCTTCCCTGGATTTGTCTAGCTGCCTTGCATTGTCTAGATTTGCCTTGTCTTGTTTTGATTTACCTGTATTTGTCTTGTCTGGGTTTCCCTTTCCTTGTTTTCTCTTAATTTGCCTTGCATGGATTTGCCTGGCCTTGTCTGTATTTGCTTTGCCTGAATATGCCTAGCCTTGCAAGCCTGTATTTGCCTTGCCTTGCCGTGCCTGTATTTGTCTTGCCTGAAATTGCCTTGCCTTGTCTTGCCTTGCTGGGATTTGCCTTGCCTTACATTGCCTTGCCTGGATTTGCCTTGCCTTGCCTTACTTTGCCTGGATTTGCTTCGCCTCTATTTACATTTCATTACCTTGCCTTGCATTGATTTGTCTTACATGGATTTGCCTTGCTTTGCGTTGCCTCATTTCGATTTGCTTTGCATTGCCTTGTCTTGCCTTGCCTTGCCTTGCCTGGATTTGCCTTGCCTGGATTTTCTTTTCTTGCCTTGCATAGATTTTCATTGCATGGATTTGCGTTGCCATGGCTTGCCTTTCAATCATTTGCCAAGTCAGGATTGGCATTGGCTTGCCTTGCCTTGCTTGAATTTGCCTTGCCTGGATTAGCCTTGCATTCACTTGCCTTGCCTGTATTAACCTTACATGGATTTGCCTTACCTGGATTTGCCTTTCCTTTCATTTCCTTTTGTGGATTTGCTTGCCTTGTCTTGCCTTGCTTTGCCTGGATTTGCCTTGCCTTGCCTGGATTTGCCATGCCTGGATTTGCTTTGCTTTGCCTTTCCTGGATTTGCCTTGCCTGAATTTGCCTTGCGTTAACTTGCCTTGCCTCGATTTGTTTTGCCTGGATTTACCTTGTTTTGCCTTGCCTTGCCCGGATTTGCCTTGCCTAGATTAGGGTTTTTTTAATTGCCTTGCAATGATTTGCCTTGTCTGGATTTGACTTGCCTTGCTGTGTCTTGTCTTGCCTTGCCTGCATGTGCCTTACCTTGCCTTGCTTTGCCTGGATTTGTTTTCCTCGATATGCTTTGCCTTGCCTTGCCTTTCCGGGATTTGTTTTGCCTGAATTTGCCTTGCGTTGCCTTACGTGGATTTTTTTTGCCCGGATTTGCCTTGCCTTGCCTTGTCTCGATTTGCCTTGCATGGGTTTGTCTTGCCTTCTCTTGCCTTGGCTGCATTTGCCTTGCCTTACCTTGCCTTCTTTGGATTTGCCTTGCCTGGATTTGTCTTGCTTGGCTTTCCTTGTCAGGATGTTCCATACCTGGATTTGCCTTGCCTGGATTTGCTTTTTTTTTCCTTCCCTTACCCGGATTTGCCTTGCCTGGATTTTCCTTGTCTTGCCTTCCCTTGCCTGGATTTGCCTTGTCTTGTTTTGCCTTGCCTTTATTTGCCTTTTCTGGATTTGCCATGCCTTGTTTTTCCAGAAGGTGCCTTGCCTGGATTTGGCTTTACTTAAATTTTCGTACAAGGATTCACCTTCCCTGGATTTGACTTGTCTTGCCTTGCTGTGCCTGAATTTTCCCTGCCATGCCTTGGGTTATCTGCATTTGCCTTCCCTGCCTTGCCTTGTCTGGGTTTGCCTTCCCTTGATTTGCCTTGCCTTGAATATTTTGGCCAGAATTTGCTAGCCTGGATTTGCTTTGCCTTCTCTTGTTTTGCCTGTATTTGTCTTGCCTGGAATTGCCATGCCTTATCTTGCCTGGAGTTACCTTGCCTTGTTGAATTTGCCTTGCTTGGATTTGCCTTGCCTTGCTGTGCCTGGATTTAACTTGCCTTACCTTAACTTACCTTACTTGAATTTGCCTTGCCTTGCCTGAATTTGCCTTGCCTTACCTTCCTTGAATTTGCCTTGCCTGGATTTATCTTGCCTTACCTTGCCGTGCCTGGATTTGCTTTGCCTGGATTTACCTTGCATTACCTTGCCTTGCCTGGATTTCTCTTGCCTATATTTACCTTGCCTTGCCTGGAATTGCCTTGCCTTACCTTGCCTTGCCTTGCCTTGCCTGCATTTGCCTTGGTTCGATTTTCCTTGCCTTGAATTTTCTTGCCAGCCATTGATTGCCTGTATTTGCCTCGCCTTCTCTTGCCTTATTCTTATTTTCCTTGTCTGGATTTGCCTTGCCTTGCCTTGCCTGGATTTCCCTTGCCTTGATTTGCCTTGTGTTGCCTTCCCTTACCTGGATTTGCCTTGCCTGTATTTGCCTTGCCTTGCCAGAGTTTCCCTTGACTTACCTTGCCTTCTCTGGATTTGTCTTGCCTGGATTTGCCTTATCTTGGCTTCTCTTGCCTGGATTTGCCTTGCCTTGCATTTTCTTGTCTGTATTTGTCTTGCTTGGATTTGTCTTGAGTTGCCTTGTTTTGCATAGGTTTGCCTTGCCTCTATTTGCCTTGCTTGGCTTTGCCTTGCATGGATTTGCTTTGCAGGATTTGCCTTCCCTTGTTTTGCCTTGCCTCAATATGCTTTCCTTGACTTGCCTTTCCTTGATTCACTTTGCCTGGGTTTGTTTTGTTATGCATTCCCTTATGTGGGTTTGCCTTGTTTGGATTGGTCTTGCCTTACCTTGCCTTGCCTCGATTTGCCATGCCTGGATTTGCCTTGCCTTTTGTTGCCTTGGCTGCATTTGCCTTGCCTTAACTGTCCCTTTTTGGATTAGCCTTGCCTAAATTTGCCTTGCTTGGCTTGCCTTGTCAGGGTGTGCCTTGCCCAAATTGGCCTTGCCTTACATTCCCTTGCCTAGATTTGCCTTGCCTTGCATTTCCGTTGCTGGATTTGCCTTTCCTGGATTTTCCTTGCCTTCTCTTTCCTTGTCTGTATTTACCTTCCCTGGATTTGCCATTTTTGCCTTGCTTTACCTGAATTTGCCTTGCCTTGCCTTTCTTGAATTTCCTTCCCTTGCCTTTCCTTGCATGGGTTTATTTTGCCTCGATTTGCCTTGCCTTATCTTGCCTTGCATTGCCAGGATTTGCCTTGTCTTGATTTACCTTGCCTTGCCTTGCCCTGTCTGGATTTGCCTTGGTTTGGCTTGTCATGGCTGGATTTGCCTTGCCTGGATTAGCCTTGCCTGTATTTGCCTTGTCTTGCATTTTCTTACCTGAATTTGCCTTGCCTAAATATGCCTCGCCTTGTCTTTCCTTGCCTTGTCTGCCTTTGTCTGCCTCGATTTGCCTAGCGTTGTTTGCCTAGATTTGAATTTTGGATATGTTTTGCCTTGCCTTGCCTTGCGTGAGT
Organism: Leontopithecus rosalia; assembly: GCA_028533165.1. Lineage (NCBI taxonomy): Eukaryota > Metazoa > Chordata > Mammalia > Primates > Cebidae > Leontopithecus > Leontopithecus rosalia. The sequence continues at coordinate 6,885 of JAPYYA010000564.1, read as the reverse complement.
TTGCCGTGCCTAAATTTTATTTCCTTTGTCTTGCCATGCCTGGATTTGCCATACCATGCCTTGCCTTGACTTGCCTGGATTTGCCTTGCCTTGCCTTCCTTTGCCTGAATTTGCCTTGCCTTGCCTTGCTTGCCCTGCCTTGCTTGCCCTGCCTTGCTTGCCCTGCCTTGTTTGGATTTCCCTTCCCTTTCCTTGCTTGCCTGGATTTAGCTTGCCTTGCTTTGTTTTGCCTTACCTAGATTTGATTTGCGTTTATTTGTCTTGCCTTACCTTGCCTTAAATTGTCTCATTTTATTTGGATTTGCCATGCTAAAATTTGCCTTGCCTTGTCTTGCTCTGCCTTGCCTGGATTTGCCTTGCCTTGCGTTAACTTGCATAAATTTGTCTTGCCTGGATTTGCCTTGCCTTGCCTTGCCTTGCCTTTAATTGCCTTGCCTGGATTTGTCTTGCCTGAATTTGCCTTGCCTTAAGTTTTCTTAACAGGTTTTGCCTTGCCTGGATTTGCCTTTTCTTCCCTTGCCTTGCCTGTATTTGTTGTGTCTGAATTTGCCTTGCATTGTTTTACCTGAATTTGCCTTGCTTAGATTTGCCTTGCCTTTTTTTCTTGCCTGGATTTGCCTTGCCTGGGTTTGCCTTGCCTTGCCTTGCCTGGATTTGCCTTGACTGGATTTCCCTTGTTTTGCCTTACCTTGCCTGAATTTGTCTCGCCTGGCCATGTCTAAATTTGCCTTGTCTCAATATGCCTTGCCTTGCCTGACAATGCCTTGCCTATATTTAATTTGCCTTGTCTTGTTTGCCTGGATTTGCCATGCCATTCTTTGCCTTGCCTTGCCTGGATTTGCCTTGCCTTGACTTGACTTGCGTTTCCTTGCCTTCCTTTTCCTGGGTTTGCCTTGGTTTCCCATGCCTTGCCTTGCCTTGCCTTGCCTTGCCTTGCTTTGCTTATCTTGCCTTTCACGGATTTTCCTTGCCTTTCCTTCCCTTGCCTGGACTTACATTGCCTTGCCTTCCCTTGCCTTGCCTGGATTACCCTTCGTTTGCCTTGCCTTGCCTTGCCTTGCCTTGCCTTGCCTTGCCTTGCTTAACCTTGCCTGTATTTGCCTTGACTTGCCTGGCCATGCATTCCTTGCCTTGCCTGGATTTTCTTTGCTAAATTTGCCTTAGGTTACCTTGCCTGGATTTGCCTTGACGATATTTAGCTCATTTTGCCTTGCCTAGATTTGCCTTGCCTTGATTTGATGTGCCTTGCCTGGATTTTCCTTGCCTTTGCTTTCCTTGAATAAATTTGTCTTGCCTGAATTTGCCTTGCCTTGCATGGATTTGCCTTGCCTTGTCTCGATTTGGTTTGCCTGGATTTGCCTTACCTTGACTTTCCTTGTTTTGGCTTGCCTTGCCTTGCCTTTGGCTGGATTTGCCTAACCTGACCTTACCTTGCCTTGCCTTGCCTTACGTGGATTTACCTTATATTTCCCTGCCTTTCGTTGCCTTGCCTGAATTTGTATAGCTTTACCTTTTTTGTTTTGCCTTTCCTGATTTGCCCTTGGTTTGTTTTGCCTTGCCTTGTTTTGCCTTGCCTTGTTTTGTCTTGCCTTGCCTGGATTTTCTTTGCCTTGCCTTGCCTTGCATTGCATTGTATTGCACTGCCTGACGTGGATTTGCTTTCTTTTGCCCTGCCTTGGCTTGTTTTGCTGGATTTGTCTAGCCTTAACTTGCCTTGTTTTGCCTTTCCTGAATTTGCCATTCTTTGCCTTGTCTTGCCTTGCCTTGCTTGCCTGGATTTGCGTTGCCTTTCCTTGCCTTGCATTTCCTTGCCTTGGTTTGCCTTGTCTTGACTTCTTTTGCTTGCCTTGCCTTGCGTTTCCTGGTTTTGCCTTGCCTAGATTTGCCTTGCATTGCCTTGCCTTGCCTTGCCTGGATTATCAGATTTGCCTTCTGTTTCCTTGCCTTGCCTGCGTTTGACTTGCCTTGCCTTGCCTGGATTTACCTTGCCTGGATTTGCCTCATCTTGCCTTTCCATGCCTGGATTTGCCTTGCCTTGCCTTGATTTGCCTGAATTTGATTTGTCTGGATTTTTCTTGCCTTGAATTTTCTTGCCAGGATTTGCTTAACTAGATTTGTTTTGCCTTCCGCTGACTTGCCTAAGTTTGCCTGGTCTGGATTTGCCATAACTTTTGTTGCCTGGATTTGCCTTGCCTGGATTTGTCTTGCCTTACCTTTTCATACCTAAATTTGCATGCCTGGATTTGTGATGCCTTGCCTTGCCTTGCCTGGATTGACCTTGCCTTGCTTTGCCTTCTTTGGATTTTCCTTGCATAGATTTATTTTGCCTTGCCTTGCCTTGCCTAGCCTTGCCTGGATTTGCCTTGCCTTGAATTGGCTTGTCTGGATTTGCCTTACCTGAATTTGTTTGCCTTAACTTGCATTGCATGTATTTTCTTTGCCTGAATTTGTCTTTCCTTGCCTCACCTTGCCTGTATTTGCTTGTCTGGATTTGCCTTGCCTTGAATTGCCTTTCCTAGATTTGCCTTGCTTGGATTTGCCTTGCCTTGCCTTGCCTAAATTTTTCTTGCCAGAATTTGCCTTGCCTTGCCTTGCCTTGCCTTGATTTGCCTTACCTTAAGTTTCCTTACAAGGTTTTCCTTGCCTGAATTTGCCTTCCCTTCCCTTGCTTTTTCTGGATTTGCCTTGACTCAGTTAGCCTTTCCTTGTTTGGCCTGAATTTGCCTTGCCTTGATTTGCCTTGCCTCTCCTTTCATTGCCTGAATTTGCCTTGCCTGGATTTGCCTTGCATTGCCTTGCCTGAATTTGACTTATCTTGATATGCCTTGCCTTGAATGATATTGCCTTGCCTGTATTTGATTTGCCTTGTCTTGCTTTGCCTGGATTTTCCATGCCTTGCCTTGCATTGCCTTGCCTGGATTTGCCTTGAATTGACTTTTCTTGCCTTCCCTTGCCTTCCTTTGCCTGGGTTTGCGTGCCTTGCCTTGCGTTGACTTGCTTGTCTTGCCTTGCACGAATTTTTCTAGCCTTTCCTTGCCTTGCCTGGACTTACCTTGCCTTGCCTTTCCTGGATTAGCCTTGGTTTGTTTTGCATTGTCTTGCCTTGCCTTGCCTGGCTGTTCCTTGCCTTGACTTTTTTTGCCTTGACTTGCCTTGACTTGTCTTACCTTGCCTTGCCTGGATTTACCTTGTCTGGATTTGCCTTCCGTATCCTTTCCTTGCATAAATTTGTCTTGCCTGAATTTGCCTTGCCTTGCTTTGCCTTGCGTGGATTTTCCATGACATATTTTGCCTTGCCTTGCCTGGGTTTGCCTTGTGTTGACTTCCCTTGCCTTACCTTGCTTTGCCTTGTGTGGATTTGCCATGACATATTTTGCCTTGCCTTGCCTGGGTTTGCCTTGTGTTGACTTCCCTTGCCTTACCTTGCCTTGCGTTGCCTGGATTTGCCTTGCCTTGCCTGGACTTTTTTTTTACTGGATTTGCCTTCTGTTGCCTTGCCTTGCCTGTATTTTCCTTGCTTGCATTTGCCTTGCCTTGCCTTGCATAAATTTTCCATGCAATTCCTTGCCTTGCCTGGATTTGCCTTGCTTTACCTTGCCTTACCTGGATTTGTATTTTCTCGATTTACCTTGCCTTGACTTGCCTTGTCTGAGTTGGGATTGCCTTGCCTTGCCTTCCCTGGATTTCACTTGCATAGATTTGCCTTGCCTTGCCTTGCCTTGTTGAGATATTCCTGGCTGGATTTGGCTACTCTGGCCTTCCTTTGCCTGGATGTGCCTTGCCTGGTTTTGCCTTGCCTTGCCTTATCTGGATTTGCATTGCCTAGATATCCCTTGCCTTCCCGGAGTTGTCCTTGCCTTTTCTGGATTTGCCTCGCCTGGATTTGATTTGGCTTGCCTTGCGTTGACTGAATGTGCCCTACCTGGATTTGCCTTGCCTTGTCTTGCCTTTTCTTGCTTGGGTTTTTCTTTCTTTGATTTGCCTTCTGTTGCCTTGCCCTGCCTGGATTTGCCTTTCCTTCATTTGCCTTACTTTGACTTCTTTTGCCTTGCCTTCATTTGCTTTGCCTGGATTTGCCTTGTCTTACCTTCCAGTGCCTGGATTTGTCTTGACTTGCCTTGTTTTGCCTGGATTTATCCTGCCTTTAATTTTCTTGCCAGGATTTGTTTGCCTACATTTGTTTTGACTTCCCTTGACTTGCCTGTATTTGCCTGGTCTGGATTTGCCATAACTTTCATTGCCTGGATTTGCCTTGCCTGGATTTACCATGCCCTGCCTTGTCTTACCTGGATTTGCATTGCCTGGATTTGCCATGCCTTGCCTTGCCTTGCCTGAGTTGACCTTGCCTTGCTTTGCCTTCTTTGAATTTCCCTTGTATAGATTTGTTTTGTCTTGCCTTGTCTTGCCTTGCCATGCCTGGATTATACTTTCCAGAATTTAACTTGCCCTGCTTTTCCTTGCTTGTATTTGCCTTGGCTGGATTTTTGCCTTGCCTTGCCTTGCCTTGCCTAGGTTTGCCTTTACTGGATTTGCCTTGTGTTGCCTTGCTTTGCCTGAATTTGCCTTGATTGGACTTGCACTGCCTTGCCTTGACTTGCCTGAAATTATTTTGCCTTGCCTTGCCTTGTCTAAATTTGCCTTGCCTTGCCTTCCTTTGCCTGGAATTTGCATTGCCTGTATTTGACTTATTTTGCCTTGTCTTGCCTGAAATTGTCGTGCCTATATTTGCCTTGTCTTGCCTGGAATTGCCTTGCCTGGATTTGCCTTTCCTTAAATTTCCTTGCCAGGGTTTTTCTTGCCTGGATTTGTTTTTTCTTCCCTTGCATTGCCTGTGTTTACCTTGTCTGGGTTTGCTTACCTTGACTGCTGTTGCCTGGATTTGCCTTTCCTGTATTTTCCTTGCCTGAATTTGCCCTGTTTTGCCTTCCCTTGCATAGATTTGCCTTGCGTTGCCATTACTTGCCTGAATTTCCCTTCCCTGGATTTGCCTTGCCTTGCCTTGCCTGGATTAGCCTTGCCTGGATTTGCCTTACCTTGCCTTTCTTTGCCTGAAATTGCCTTGTCTGGATTTGCCTTGCCTTGTCTTGCCTTGCCTGGATTTCCCTGGCCTTGCCTTGTATTTCCTGTATTAGCCCTTCCTGGATTTGCCTTGTATTGCCTTGACTTGCCTCAGCTTGCCTTGCCTAGCCTTGCCTGGATTTGTCTTGCATTGTGTTCCGTTGCCTGGATTTGCCTTGCCTGGATTTTCCTCGACTTGCCTTGCTCTGCCTGGATTTTCTTTGCCTGGATTTGTTTTGCCTTTACATGCCTTGGGTGGATTTGGTTTGCTTTGCCTTGCATTTCCTGGATTTGCCTTGCCTGGATTTGCCTTGCCTTGCCTTGCATTGGGTGGATTTTTTTCTTGCCTTGCATTGCATTGCCTGAATTTGCCTTGCCTTCTCTTGCATTGCCTCGATTTGCCTTACCAGAATTTGCATTGCCTTGCTTTGCCTTTCAGGGATTTGTCTTACCTTGATTTTCTTTACATTGCTTAATGTGCATGAATTTGCCTTTCCTGGATTTGACTTGCCTTGCCTTCCCTGGATTTGCCTTGCCTGGATTTGCCTTGCCTTCCCTTGCCTTGTCAGTATTTTCCTTGTCTGGATTTGCTTGTTCTGCCTTCTATTGCCTGGACTTGCCTTGACTGGATTTGCCTCGCCTTGCCTCGCCTGCAGTTGCCTTGCTTGGATTTGCATTGCCTGAATTTTCCTTGCCTTGCCTTGCCTTGCCTTGCCTGGATTGGTCTTGCCTTTCCTCAACTTGCCGGGATTTACCTTGCTTAGGTTCACCTTACCTTGACTTGCCTTGCCTGGATTTGCCTTGCATAAATTTCCCTGTGTTTCCTTGGCTTGCCTGAATTTTCCTTGCCTGTATTTGCCTTGCCTTGCCTTGCTTTGAGTGTATTTGCCTTGCTTTGCCTTGCCTTGTGTGAATTGCCTTGCCTTGCCTTGCCTTCTGTCAATTTGCCATGCCCAAATATGCTTTGCCTTGCCTTGCCTTGGCTTGCCTGGATTAGCCTTGCCTTAATTTGCCTTGCCTTATCTTGCATTGCCTAGATTTGCCTTGCCTGGATTTGCCTTGCCATAAGGTGCCTTGTCTGAATTTGCCTTGCCTTGCCTTGACTTGCCTGGATTTCCCTTGCCTCGATTGGCCTTGCTTTGCCTGAATTTGCCTTGCCTTGCCTTTCCTTGCCTGGATTTGTCCTGACTGGATTTGTCGTGCCTTGCCTTGCCTAGATTTGCTTTCCCGGATTTGCCTTACCTTGCCTTACCTTGCCTGAATATGTCTTGTCTGGATTTTCATAGCCTTGAATTGAATGGCCTGGATTTGCCTCCTGGATTTGCGTTCCCTTGCATTGCCCTGCTTGTATTTTTCTTGTCTGGATTTGCCCTGTTGTGCCTTTTCTTGCCTAGTTTTTCCTTGACAGAATTTGCCTTGCCTTGCCTGGCCTTATATAAGTTTGCACTTTCTGGATTTGCCTTGCCTTGCCTGGATGTGCCTTGCTTTGTCATGCCTTGCCTGACTTTGCCTTCTTTGGATTTGCCTTGCCTTGCTTGCCTTGCCTGAATTTGCCTTGCCTGGCTTTGTTTTACCTTGCTTTTCCTTGCCTGGAATTGCCTTTCCTGGATTTGCCTTTCCTTTCCTTTCCTTGCCTGGATTTGCCTTGCCTGGATTTGCCTTGTCTTTTCTTGCCTTGCCTGGATTTGCCTTGAGTGGATGGCCTTACATTGTCTTGTCTTGCCTGTAATTGCCTTGCCTGGATTTTCCTTTACTTCTCAACTCTTGCCTGTATTTTTCTTGTGTGGATTTGCTTGCTTTCCGTTGTGTTGCCTGGATTTGCCTTGC
>JAPYYA010005639.1:0-10614 GCA_028533165.1 Leontopithecus rosalia | reverse complement strand
ACAGACAAATGGGACCTAATCAAACTCCACAGCTTCTGCACGGCAAAAGAAACAGTCATCTGAGTGAATCGGCAACCAACAGAATGGGACAAAAATTTTGCTGTTTATCCATCTGACAAAGGGCTGATATCCAGAATTTACAAAGAACTCAAACAGGTTTACAAGAAGAAAACAAACAAGCCCATTCAAAAATGGGCAAATGATATGAAGAGACACTTTACAAAAGAAGACATACATGAGGCCAACAAACATATGAAAAAATGCTCATCATCACTGGTCATTAGAGAAATGCAAATCAAAACTACATTGAGATACCATCTCATAGCAGTTAGAATGGTGATCACTAAAAAACCTGGAGACAACAGATGCTGGAGAGGATGTGGAGAAATAGGAACACTTTTACACTGCTGGTGGGAGTGTAAATTAGTTCAACCATTGTGGAAGACAGTGTGGTGATTCCTCAAGGACCTAGAAATAGAAATTCCATTTGACCCAGCAATCCCATTATTGAGTATATACCAAAAGGACTATAAATCAGTCTACTATAAGGACACATGCACACAATTGTTCACTGCAGCACTGTTTACAATAGTAAAGACCTGGAATCAACCCAAATGCCCATCAATGATAGACTGGACAGGGCAAATGTGGCACCTATACACCGTGGAATATTATGCAGCAATCAAAAACGATGAGTTCGTGTCCTTTGAAGGGACATGGATGAACCTGGAGAACATCATTCTCAGGAAACTGACAGAACAGAAAATGAAATACCGCATGTTCTCACTCATTAGTGGGTGTTGAAAAATGAGAACACATGGACACAGGGAGGGGAGCACTACACACTGGGGTCTATTGCGGGGAATAGGGGAGGGACAGCAGGGGGTGGGGAGTTAGGGAGAGATAGCATGGGGAGAAAAGCCAAATATAGGTGAAGGGGAGGAAGGCAGCAAATCACACTGCCACGTGTGTACCTATTCAACTATCTTGCATGTTCTTCACATGTACCCCAAGCCCTAAAATGCAATTTAAAAAAAAATAAAATAAATAAAAAATAAAAATAAAAAGATGGCAATATTCTCCAAATTGATCTACAGATTCACAAAAAACTTAAAAAACTCCCAGCCACTTTCTTTTCGGAAATTGAGAAACTGATCTTAAAACTAATATGAAATGCAAGGGACCCAGAATAGCCTAAATTTAAAAAGCAAGAACAAAATCAAAGTTGACAGAGGTTCTCCAAAGGTTACCACATCCTAATTTCTGGAATTTGTGAATGTTACCTTACATGGCAAAAAGACTCTGAAGATGTGATTAAGTTGAGGACCTTAAAATAGGGAGATTTTCCTGAATTTTATCCAGCTAGACTCAATGTAATCAGAAATGTCACTAAAAAATTCAAAGGAGAGTAGAAGCATCAGAAGAGGAGATGTGATAACCCAAGTAGACGTCAGAGCAATGTGGCCACAAGCCAAAGAATGCAGATGGCCTTCAGAAGCTGGAAAAGGTAAAGAACAGATTCTCTCCCACAAGGAACAGAGGTATGCTAAAACACTGGTTTTCACCCTATAAAAGACCCATTTCAAACTTCTGACTTCCAGAACTGTAGGAAGCATAAAAATAATATATTTTTTTGTTTTAAGCCACTAAATTTGTGGAAATTTGTTACAGCAGCAATAGGAAACAAACTGTAATAGTAGCCAATATGCATAACATCGTTACGTGTTATATGTTATAGAGCCATATAACAATGTCTCAAGTGTCTATAAAAGCATGAAGAGTTGTCACACTATTAATATTGTGGTACAAATGCTGTGTTGCTACTTAAGAATCATTTACTGTACTATACGTATCTTTTTATATGTAAGAGCAAAGTTCTCAGTTCTCAGTAAAAACATCTGATTCTTTAATTTGGCACTAAAATGACTACACTTTTTCTTACAGTAAGTTATCTCACATCACTTAACAAATCAGTGAAATGGAAAATACTGGAGTAATAGTATACTCATTATGACAAAAATACACTTTATACATTAATCAAAAATTTATACAATATCTAAAGAGTTCAGAGGACAGCAGAATCTCACAGCATATCACATAAGAACTATTACACTGGGATGGGCCATGGCTATGCAAGGAATACATAAACATAAATCTTATACTCAATCTTGACTATGCAACCCTACAGGTTTCTAGTTAGATCACTAGAGAGAAAGATTATCACATACAGTCATCCCTCAGTATTTGCTGGGGATTCAATTTTAAGGCACTCCCACACCTGCTCCATGCACCCACCCTATGGATACCAAAATTTGCAGATGTTTAAGTCCATTATATAAAATGATATAGTATTTGCATATGACCTATGTTCATCTTCCTGTATACTTGAAATCATCTCTAGATTCTTATAACACCTAATATAATGTAAATGCTATGTAAATACTTATCTATATTTATTTGTATTATTTATCTACTTATTTTTAATACTTCTGATCCATGACTGGCAGACACAGACCCACACACACAGAGGGTCAAACCTGGCATGGAACAGCACAAAAAAAGTGTAAAACTCCCATCCACCCAGATATTAAGAAGTGGTTTCAATAAACGTGATGAAAATGAAGGCTTTAGGGTCCTAGATATCAGTCGCCAGACTCTAGTCTTTAATTCCCTCTCTCTCTAAACTGGAATCCTTGATTCATTATTTCCTTGTTTTTTTCTCTAGATTCTTATAACCCCAAATACAATGTATATGCTCTGTAAATACTTTACTATATTTATTTGTATTATTTATCTACTTATTTTTAATGTTTTTGATCCAAGGCTGGCAGACATAGAACCCACACACACAGATGATCAAACTTGGCATGCAAGAACGTAAGAGGCTGGGCGCGGTGGCTCATGCCTGTAATCCCAGCACTTTGGGAGGCCGAGGCAGGTGGATCACAAGGTCAAGAGATCGAGTCCATCCTCGTCAACATGGTGAAACCCCGTCTCCACTAAAAATACAAAAAATTAGCAGGGTGTGGTAGCACGTGCCTGTAATCCCAGCTACTCAGGAGGCTGAGGCAGGAGAATTGCCTGAACCCAGGAGGCGGAGGTTGCAGTGAGCCAGGATCGCGCCATTGCACTCCAGCCTGGGTAACAAGACCAAAACTCCGTCTCAAAAAAAAAAAAAAAAGCACAAGAAAACCTGCATAAAATTCATCATTTCATTTTTTAAAAATATTATTTTGTATTTACTAATTTTCCCCCAAGAAAATGATCTATCATTTCAATCACTCTCCCACCAAACTCCCAAACTCCCTTGCCCCTTTGCTCTCTGATTCCACATTAATATGACTAAAAGAAAGTCATATTAATTAGTGATATTCCAAATACGTCAGAAATCTATGCTTGCAAATTTCAACTGACCCTTTTCACTACTTAGCAATCTATTGCTTTTTTTAGTCAGTTCCCTGTAAACATTCTCTGACCTCACATTTCTTTGCATCACTCTCAACCCATGTTTTTGGCTTCCATAACACAAAGAAAAATATATGCCATAAAAATTATCAGAAAGAACTCCATCAACTACCCACCAACAGACCTACAGACCTAAGCCCATTAGCACACACCCTCTCCTCCTATTAAAACAGACATATTCCTTTTTCTCTCTGAGGTCAAATTACCTTTGCTCTGTATCCCACTCCCACTCATTCACCCAGGAACCTCTTATATTTTGACTTCTGTATTTTGAAACTCATCTTTTAGTAGCTATTTCCATCAGCATTTCAAGATGCTCCCATCTTTAAAAAATAAAAATCATGTCAGGGCACAGTGACTCATACTGTAGAACTGTGGGGGGCCAAGGTGGGAGGATTACTTGAGCTAGGAGTTCAAGACTAGCCTGGGAAACATAGGGAGACCCAATCACTATAGAAAATTTAAAAAAAAAATAGCCAGCCATGATGGTGCATGCCTGCAGTCCCAGTTACTTGGGAGGCTGAGGTGGGAGGATTGCTTATGCCCAAGGTCAAGGCTGCAGTGAGCTGTGTTTGTGTCACAGCACTCTAGCCTGGCTAACAGAATGAGCCTCTGTCTTAATAATTAATTCCTTTCTCAATGCCTCTCCTCCTAGTTCACCCATTGCCTTTGCCGTCATCTATCATCTGGATAACCAAATTTCACTCCAGGCCTCTTTTCCAAACAACTCTTCTCTAGTATTCTCTAGATCAGTAAGTTAGTATCACCACTAAGTTGCTCAACGATCCTCTATTAGTTTTTACTCACCTAACTTTTCTAACCCTTTTTCAATCAAAAGCATGTCTTTTTGATTCTATGTGCTTTGTAGGAATAGCTTTTCTCTAGATAGCAAGATTAGCTCCATCAATGACCACAGTCATTATCTAATAAAATATTTTCAACTTATATTAGAGAATTCTTTCGTTGCCAGTTCAGTAAAAGGACAAATGAAGAAGAGTACATAGAACTACCACTACTACTTCCTGCATCATTTGTCTTTCCTTGGTTTCTTCAAGCCACATAATGAACAGGTTTAGTATGCCTGTGAAGTTAAAATTAAACTGTTATTTTAGAGGATTAAGTCCAGGCACTAAACATTCTTATAAATAACATCAAGAAACAACCAAAACACACTAACATGGCAAAAATCTTATTTTAGAAACATGTTAGTGAAAATTCTTCACAAATTACATTTTTTGCCCTTAGCGATGCTTCTCTACTCCATGAAATACAGATGGCAACACCACCTCAAATCTTTTTCTAATGTTAATCTATAAATTTTAAAAACAAAATGTCTTCTGATCTTCTATCTATTCAGTGTTTACTGTGAACAAACTAAGTATAAGGCCCTCAGCAGATACTGCAGAGAATTTTTTAAAAGGTTAACAGGCAGTTCCTGCCTAAAAGACACATCAGTCTGTTAATGAGAATCAAAGAGAAGTGAGCCCAAGTAAAATTCAAACTAGAAGGTGCCAGGTACCATAAGAGAAAGATAACGTGTAAAGGAAATTTATAAGAGAGAGGGGATTACTTAGAAGTTTAAGCAAATGTATTTGTTAAGTACTTACTATATGCTTTTACACAAGTAAAACAATTTTCACAGCATCCCAGAAATAAAGTCCAAGAGGAGCTTTACACAAAATCTCTGGCTCCTTTTCTCCAACCTGAATGAAAGTAGAACATTAATCTTGCTTCCTTTGGTCTCTCATGCTCAGTTCCTGGGCAGGCTGAAAAACTGCAGCTGGTACTGGTTTGTCTTCTGAAAGTTTCAAAGCCATACCTGAGGGCTGGTTTTGAAAACCTGGGGCATCTAAATCATACTCAGTGAGAATCATCTTATTATTTTTGCCCTAATTCTGTATCCCTAAGTATATACCACTAAAAAAAATTGCTTCCGTTTTTTATTCTCTTTCAAATTCCTGATTTGTCTACTTTTGGTTGTAACCCAAAGCAACTGTTACCATGCCTTAAGACATGATCTCACTGTACACTGACTGCTTTTAAGCTTCATAAACTTCATACACCATTCTTACATGAATACCAATCCTAACATATAATCAGAGAAAATCTCATTATAGTATGAGCAAAGCTTAAGTGAAGAAAACCTACAAAAAAGTAATTAGAGCAAGAAAGTCCATCTTAGCCAGGTACAGTGGCTCACACCTGTAATCCCAGTACTCTGGGAGGCTGAGGTGAGCGGATCACTTAAGGCCAGGAGTTCACAACCAGCCTGGTCAATATGGTGAAATCCCATCTCCACTACAAATACCAAAAAAAGCCAGGTGTGGTGGTGCATACCTGTAATCCCAGCTACTCTGGAGGCTGAGGCAGAAGAATCGCTTGAACCTGGGAGGTGGAGGTTGCAATGAGCTGAAATTGCACCACTGCACTCCAGCCTGGTTGACAGAGAGAGACTGTCTCAAAATAAAATAACATAAAATAAAATAAAATAAAATAACATAAAATAAAATAACATAAAATAAAATAACAAAATAAAACAAAATAACATAAAATAACATAACATAAAATAAAATAACATAAAATAAAATAAATAAAATAAAATAAAATAAATTCAGTGTAGTCTAAGACATCTTGAAAACAGAGTAACCTGACTTCCCAGATATCTGTCCCTTATCTTCCAAGAAAAATTATTACTTTCAACAAGCAAAAATATCATAGGTAAATAAAAAAGATCATGTTTAGCAGAGACTTACTATATTGACTATGGAATATATTAATCTTCTAACATGCCTTTTTAAATCATGTTACTTCTCAAATTTCTATTAAGTCTACATCAAACAAAACAAAACAAATATTAGTGACTTCAGCAAGATAGCTAGAGACACCTAATGCTCATCCCCCTCATCCCTGCCCCTGTACCTCTTGTTCCTCTGAACTCCCCACCCACCACAAAAAAGAACCAAGGCAACAAAATAGCTAATATTTGACTGGAATGTCAAAGGGAGAGTGTTAGGGTACAGTAGGTGTGGAGATGCACCTGTGGTGACTGGAATTCCAGGAGGGCAGCATGGAGGCACCCAGTCTGTAGCCCTATCTTTCCACCTGTATCAGATCTGCCTGTAGTCAGGAGACATTTCTCATTGCAGGGAAAAGGTATGCAGAATAACCCCACCAGTCCCCACTGACACCGCAGATATCTACAATCCTTACAACGGGAGACTCATATAGTCCTCGCGAGCCCTGACCCCAGTTAGAAGAGCTGCAGGGAATTCACGTAGTTCCTGGGTTAGGAGCATGAGGTACGTACTCCCCAACCCCTACCCACGCTCTGTGAACCCAGCTGCTGCAACATGATACTATCCTAAGACCAGAGCCACCTCTGAAGTGTACCCTAATCTGGGGACCAGTAGCCACTGCACCTCTGCACACAGGGGCTCCATCTTTATACCACACCAGTGGCTGAACACCATGACCCGAGGAACACAAAAGCCTGGACCCAGGAATAGCTGTGACACTGGTCCTTCACAGCAGAGAAACCAACTCCCACTGCCCTCACTTCTAGCCAGAGGAACAGTCTGGCAGTCCTACCCAGGATGAACCTGCCCTAGAGCAGGCCAAACAATTGCATGTCCTCCTCCAAGCAGGAGAGGCCCTATAGTCTCTGAGTAGCTGACATGTTGTGGAGCAGCTACATTTTCATATGCAGGGCATGAGAAACAGCACTGCAGTGCACCATTTGCTGCAGACAAGGCCATGGCCAACCCAATGGTCATACACCTGCAGTCAGAGCCTCAGAAATAGCTCCTCAGGACACTCCCGGTAGACATGATCCCAGGCTTGCTGCGCAGCTGTGCAACCACACCTCAGGCCTGAGGAACAGCTCTACAGGCCACCCTGTATTAGTATTAATACTAATACTAATACCCAAGCTGCCCAAGCAACCACGCATATGCATCCCAGGCCTAAGAAGCAGCCCCACAGGCTGCCCTTGCCAGATACACCCCCAGATCCACTGAGCAGCTACCTGCATCCCAGGCCCAGGAAGCAGCCCTGTGGGGCATCCCCAGCAGACACCCCTCCCTTGCTGGGCTAGCCAAACAGCCATGCGCCCATGTTTCAGGTCTAAGAAATGGCCTTATAGGTCATCCCCAGCAAATACAAGACCCTGGCCAGACAAGCAGCTGGATACTTGTGTCACAGGCCTGAGAAACAGCCCTGTGGTTCACCCAAGCAAACATGCCCCCAGACCAGACCAGCAGCTTACACTCAAATCGAGGACCTGAGAAGTAGCTCCATGGGCTACCCCCGGCAAACACATCCTCAGGACAGTCAAGCAGGTGTGTGCTTGCATCCTGGGCATGAGAAACAACCCTGAAGGCTGCTCCTGGCAGGCACATCCCAGGCCAGCTGAGCAGCCAAATGCATGTGCTCCCAGCCAGAGTAACATCCCTGGCTTCCAAGCCCAACCCCAAGTTAGCCAACCCACTGGTGTACACAAGCATCTCCAACCTGAAAAACAGCCAGTGAGCCTAACCCTGGCAAGGCCATGTCACTACTGCCACAAATTCTCTCAGCCTAGTCCATAAAGAGACATTTACAAACATAACTGGCATGAGTTATAGCTGAAGAAACTACATGGAGACTATACCAACCGCATCTGCCCAGAAATAGAGCCAATATGCCCCACCTAATCAACACACCAAGACCCATTCATGAGTCAGTCCTTCCCTGTGAAACCTACTCCATAAAATTGGAAAAGGTGACTTTTCCTTTTCCACCAGATCCATAGAAATCAACATAGGGACACATCAAATATGAAAAAGCAAGAAAACATGACCCCTCCAAAGAAATACATTAATTCTCCAGTAACAGGTCTCAACCATAAGGAAATATACAAAATACCAAAAAAGAGTTCAAAATAATAATCTTAAAGAAATTCAATGACATACAAGAGAATACAGATAGACAATTTAACAAAATAAGAAAAATTATTCATAACTTGAATGAGAACTTTAACAAAGAGATAGGTATCATAAGAAAGAACCAAACAAAAATTCTACAGATGAAGAATTCAATGAATGTAATTTAAAAATCCAATTGAAAGCTTCAACAACAGATTAGACCCAGCAGTAGAAAGAATTTCTGAACTATGAAGACAGGTCATTGGAAATAACACAGGAAAACAATAAACAAATAAAAAAACTTTAAAAAAGGAATGAAGAAAGCTTATAGGATTTATGGAAAACCTTTATGTGAGCAGATATTAGCATACAGGCATTCCAGAAGGAAAGGAAATGGGGAAAATGCAGAAAACATATTTAATGAAATAGTAGATGAAAATTTCCCAATTCTTGGGACACAGATGAACATCCAGATCTAGGAGGCTCAAAAAACCACAAATAGATTCAACCCAAAGAGGTCTGAGGCACATTATAGTCAAATTGCCAAAAGTTAAAAAAAAAAATAAATAAATCCTAAAAACGAGAAAAACATCAAGTCACATATAAGGGAATCCCAATTAGTCTTAGCAGAGTAGATTTATCAGACGAAACAGGCCAGGAGAGAATAAGATGAGATATTCAAATTACTGAAATAAATAAACTGGTAGTCAAGAATATTATGTACAACAAAGCTATCCTTAGAAATAAAAGAAATAAAATACTTCAGACAAGCCAAAACTATGAGAATTTATCACCATATGACTGATTTCAACACCTCTCTCAGCAATGGACAGATCATCTAGGCAGAAAATTAACAAAAAAATTCAAATTTAAACTACACCACAGATCAAATGGATTCAACAGGCACTTACAGAGTGTTTTGCCCAATGCCTGCAGAATACACATTCTTTTCATCAGCACTTGGAACATTCTCCAAGACTGATCAAATTAGAACACAAATAAGTCTAAAAAATTGTTTTAATTTAAATCATACCAAATATCTGACCACAAGGGACTAACATTAAAAATTACAAGAGCAACATTCAAAACTATACAAATATATGGGAATAAAACGACATGCTCCTGAACAACCAAACAGTGAAGGGAAAAAAAATACGAATTAAAATTTAAAATTCCTTGAAACAATTGCACATAGAAACACAACATACAAAAACCTACAGGACACAGCAAAAGTAGAATTAAGCACAAGTGTATAGTGATAAATGCCTACAAAAGAAAACTAGAAAGATTTCAAATAAATAACTTAATGATGCACCTGAAAGAAACTAGAAAAGCAAGAATGAGCCACACCCAAAATTCATAGAAGGAAAGAATTCGATCAGAGCAGAAATAAATGAAGTTGAGACAAAAAAATACTAAATATCAATGAGACAAAAAAAGTTGTTTTTTGAAAACAGAAATCAAATTGAGAAACCATTAGCTACACTAAAAAAGTGAACACTCAAATAAATATAATCAAAAATGAAAAAGTAGGTATCACAATGGATACCACAGAAATACAAAGGATCATTAGACTATTATGAATATATGTCAATAAATTTTGAAACCTAGGGGACACAGATAAATTCTTGGACACATACAACCTAACAAGACCAAAGGAAGAACAGAAAATGTCAACAAACCAACAAGCACTGAGATTGAATCAGTAATCAGAAAAACTGACTCAGTAAAAAGTCTCCCAACAAAGTCCAGAACCAGATGGTATCACTGCTGAATTTTACCAAACATTTAAATAATAATTAATACTAAGGCTTCTTGAAGTGGAGGGAATTCTTTCTAACTCATTTTATGAGACAAACATAACCCATAAAACTAGACGAGGACACAACAAAAAAAGGAAACTATAAGCCAACATCCCTAATGAACATAGAAGCAAAACTTCTAAACAAAATACTAGCAAACCAAATCCAGCAACACATCAAAAAGAGAATATACAATAATCAAGTTAGATTTATCTCAGGAATGCAAGGATGGTTCAGCACACACAAATTATTAAATGTAATAAATCACATAAATCAAGAACGAACTGCTAATCACAATTGATGCAAAGCGAATAAAATACCTAGGAATACAACTTACAAGGAACGTAAGGGACCTCTTCAAGGAAAACTACAAACCACTGCTCAATGAAATAAGAGAGGACACAAACAGATGGAGAAACATTCCATGTTCATGGTTAGGAAGAATC
>JAPYYA010005638.1:0-10617 GCA_028533165.1 Leontopithecus rosalia | reverse complement strand
CACGAGGTCATGAGATCGAGACCAACCTGGTCAAAATCGTGAAACCCCGTCTCTACTAAAAGATACAAAAAATTAGCTGGGCATGGTGGCGCGTGCCTGTAATCCCAGCTACTTGGGAGGCTGAGGCAGGAGAATTGCCTGAACCCAGGAGGCGGAGGTTGCGGTGAGCCGAGATCGCGCCATTGCACTCCAGCCTGGGTAACAAGAGCGGAACTCCGTCTCAAAAAAAAAAAAAAAAAAAAAAAGCAAAATTTAGCCAGGTGTGGTGGTGCTTGCCTGTGATCCCAGCTACTCAGGAGGCTGAGGCAGGAGAATTGTTTGAACCCAGTGGGCGGAGGTTGCGGTGAGCCGAGATTACATCACTGCACTCCTGCCTGGGTAACAGAGAGCAGCTCTGTATCAAAAAAAAGTTAAAAAATAAAAATAAAAAAATAAAACATCAGTTAAGGAAAGGTAGGGTGTGGAAGGAGAATGTTCTAGATCAGGAGCTGGCTTTTGGGCCAAAGGTGGCCCACAACCTGATTTTGTAAATAAAGTTTTATTGTAACGCAGCCATGCCTATTCACTTACATGTCGTCTAGAGCTGCTTTTGTGTTACAATGACAATTCTGAGTAGCTGTAACAGCGATCATAAGGCCTGCAACCTCTACATTTCACTTTACAGTAAAGGTTTGTAGACCTCTGTTCTAGATTAAGAAAATTAAAAAGACATGGCAATTAGGCACGGTGTGCGATCTTGGCCTGCATCCCAGATTTAAAACAAAAAACAGTTTTTGGAAAGAACGTTATTGGGAAAGCTGGGAAATTTCATGTGGGCTGTACATTAAGTGAAGGTATGACTTCAATGTTCAGTTTCTGAATGCTGTAATTACTGTGTTAAATCAGAAAATGTCTTTGTTACAGGAAAGAGTTGAAGTATTTCAGAGTAAAAAGGTGACATCTTCAGAAACGTCTCTATATTAATTCTTAATGATACAGAAAAAAAATGTATGTATGTTAATACGAATTTATGTAACAGAGATGACAAATATGGGAAGATAGTAACAATTGATCAATGTTTACTGTCCCATAGTAACTTACATATAGGTTCAAATGACTCAAAACAAAACTTGGTGAAAAAGCAAGCAGCTCCCCAAACGGAGCCAGGTGTGGTGGCACCACCTGTACTCCCGGCTACCCTGGAGGCAGGAGGATCACTTGCACCCCACAGCTTGAGGCTGCAGCGAACTCTGATCATGTCACTACACTCCAGCCTGGGTGACAGCAAAACCCTGTCTCAAAATAAAATTTTAAAAATAAAAAGTAAGGCTGGGCATGGTGACTCACATCTGTAATCCCAACACTTTGGGAGGCCGAGGTGGTAGATCATTTGAGGTCAGGAGTTTGCAACCAGCTGGGTAAGATGGTGAAACCCCATCTTTACAAAAACAAAACAAACAAAATAAAAATTAGCCAGGTGTGGTGGTGCGTGCCTGTAATCCCAGCTATTCAGGAGGCTGGGGCGGGAGAATCATTTGAACCCAGGAGGCTGGGGCGGGAGAATCATTTGAACCCAGGAGGCGGAGGTTGCAGTGAGCCGAAATCATGCCACTGCACTCCAGCCTGGGTGACAAAGCGAGACTGTCTCAAAAAACAAATAAATAATAAGGAAAGAAAGAAGTTCCCTGAATGATCATGCAGCTGTAGCGAAGTGTAGGGAACTCCAAAATCATGTATAAATTCGGCAGAGAACCCCAGCACATAGCACGTGCTCTGTAAAGAAATTCGGCCTGGGCCAGGACTAGAAGGGTGCCTAGCAACACGGTGGCTGGCTGGAAAATGAAATGACCAGTTGGCACATGTGACCATTCATGCATGCACTCACCGATTCATGCCCTGTTTTTTACTGAGCACCTACTATGCACTGGGCCCTGTGCCAGGCACTAGGCATGCCCTCCAGGGAGCTCCAGATTTGGACACGGATGACAGCTTAGAGAGACAGAGGAACCTGGCCTAAGTCTAATGGGCCCTTCTGTCCACTCCCAGGACCCCCCAGTCCTTCCTGCAGAGCAGAAACGGGGGTGACACTGGCTCAGCTCAAACGGCTGCGTCATCAGCTCCAGCCTCTACAAGTGCGCCAGGTTGGGTGAGGCAATGCCAGGCTCCAGGCACTGGATGAGGAGGCCTCCGCCATGTCCCAAAGGGCTCGTGGGCCTTGCCGTGGGCCGGCTCAGGAATGTAAACCTGGGTACGTTTGGGAAAGCTGGAACCAGAGGTTTCCGAGGGTGGCCCACGGGAGCCTCCTGCAGACTGGTGGACACATGCGCATGCATTTATATGCCCCGGAGGGGCCTGGCCCCCTTCCACCTGGGGCAAGCATCTGGAACCAGTTAGGAGCCAGGCAGGTGGGGCACAGTTACTTTAGCTGAGACTGAGGCTGAGCTGGGGCAGTAGCCCAGGAGGGAGGGGAGGCGATGCCAGCCTGAGAACAGCAGCTCTTTGCCAGAAGGAAGGAAAGAGAGGGCTTGAAGCTGGCAAGACGCCACCTTGTCCAGTGCCACCAGGGCCAGGTTGAGACCAAGTCAACTTCCCCAAGAGAGGGTCAGAGAGCCAGGATCACATCAGTGGCCCAATGCAGGGCTATTCCCACACTCTGAGGCCCAAGGGCCATACGGTATCCTGGTTAGGGCTGGACTCTGGAGCCAAGCGACCTGGGTTTGAATCCCAGCTTGGCCTCAGCCTAGCTCTGGCACCACAGGCAAGCATCTCGGTTGCCCCTCTCTGAGCCTCAGTTTCCCCATTGGTATCAAGGGTTAAGCATGGCTCTGGGCCGCAAGTCTGCCGTGAGCCCATCCATGCGCTTTCTTAGGTTGGTCCCATGGGAGCCCCGGCAGGGTCTGGACAGCAGGAGTGTGGCCCTCTGGCCGCCTCCCAGGGCTCCTCCTCCCCTCAGTCCTTCAGGCCAGAGTGGGAATCATCTTCATGTTTCCTTTTCTTTTTCTTTTTCCTAGAAACAGGGTCTTTCTCTGTCACCCAGGCTGGAGTGCAGTGGTATGATCTCTGCTCACTGCAGCCTCTACCTCCCAGGCTCAAGTGATCCTCCTGCCTCAGCCTCCCAAGCAGCTGGGACTACAACAAGCATTACCACACCTGGCTAATTATTAAGATGTTTTGTAGAGATGGGGGTCTCACTATGTTGCCCAGACTGGTCTCACTATGCTGCTGGAGCTCCTAGGCTTAAGCAATCCTCCCACATCAACCTCCCAAAGCACTGGGGTTACAAGTATGAGCCACTGTGCCAGGCCTGTGTAACCCAGGGCGCTGCACCCTCCTGTTGGGTTCATCTCCACCCCAGGGTCTCAGCCTTGGCACAGCTTACGTCTTGGCTCACGGCCCCGCGGTCGTGGGTGTGTCCCGCGCACTGTAAGATGCTTAGGAGCATCCGTGGCCTCTGTACACTGACCCTCATAGCGTCCTCCTCCCCAGTGAAGCAACCAGAAACTCCCCAGACATGTCGAAAGTCCCTAGGGGTGGGGGGAGAGTCGTCTCTAAGTGAGAGCCACTGGTTTACCCCTTCAACAAGTGGCTTACTCTCCCTCCCTAGCTGCTGAGATCTGAGCACTGGAAACTGGCTGGTGGTGCCTGATGCAGCGCATGCCTGAGAACACCAAGCACCTCACCAGACCCCCAGCCCTAGGGGGTCTGTCATAATCACTAGTAAGTGTCTAGAGCCTGGGAAGCACTTAGTTCTGAGACCAAGAACTCATCAGTGCTCTGCCTGGAGAGGTTGAGGGATTTTTTTTTTTTTTTTTTTTTTTAAAGACGGAGCTTTGCTCTTGTTATCCAGGCTGGAGTGCAATGGCACAATTTCGGCTCACCATAGCCTCCGCCTTCTGGGTTCAGGCAATTCTCCTGCCTCAGCCTCCTGAGTAGCTGGGATTACAGGCTCATGCCACCATGCCCAGCTAATTTTTGTATTTTTAGTAGAGACGGGGTTTCACCATGTTGACCAGGATGGTCTCGATCTGTTGACCTCGTGATCCACCCACCTCGGCCTCCCAAAGTGCTGGGATTATGGGCGTGAGCCACCGCACCCAGCCTGAGGGATTTTTATAGCTAGATGACCTTGGAAAAGTCACTTGACCTCTCTGAACCTCCCTGCCCACATCGGTGCAGTGGGGCTGAGCAGAGGATTGAGAGGTGCTGTGTCCAGCATCGGTGCACAGTAGGTGCCCAGCCAATGGTTCCTCCCCCCGATTCCTCCCCTCCTGGTAGGTGGGGGCCTCACCTGACTGCCTGGTTCTGGCCGTGAACGTCAATGACCAAGCTGGCCTGAGAATCGCAGGTCAGCAGCAGTGAGGAGCTCATCTCTTCGGCTGCCCAGAGTCCTAGGAACACGAGCTGAGGAGGGAGCAGACTGCGATGTGTGCAGGCACAGACAGCCTAAGGACCCTCACAGGCCAGGTGGGGACCCCAGCCAAGCCCTACAGCCCAGCACGCCCCTGTCCCCAAGCTCTGCTCATCCAACACGCTCATGGGTGCTGAGGATGCAAGGAGTCGGCCCCTGTTGCAGCTCAGGATGGCAATGCCCACTCAAAGGACAGCTGCAGCCCAGACATCGGCCGAGAACATGCTCCCCAGGGGGGCTCCCCGTCACCTGGCCTCGAGTCCAGGATAAAGTGTAGATGAAGTCAGGGGCGTGGGGTATCCAGTCCACTCAGTTGTGGGGTACAGAGCTGAGATCCTTTGCAGGAGGGCTGATATCCTGGCCCCCTGAGCCCCAGGAGCCACCCCCTCCTCCCACTGCAGAGTGGACTAGGGCAGGGGTTGCTGGGTAATCCGAAACAGGAGCGGGTATGTGAAAGCAGCATTGAAGTCTGCTCTGGAACACACTCCGTGGGTCTTGGAGAAGGAGGGCCGGCCAGGCAGGGCGAGTTCATGCCAAGTGACAGTGGCCACGGCATGGCCCCGTGTGGGTTCCTCCGAGGCAGGAGGGCCCCATGAGGAAGACCTGGGTGCCAAGTCTGAGGCCCCATTTTGCTGCTTATTTGCTAGGTGACCTTGGGCAAGTCACCCACACTTTCGCCTGTGACCCAGATATGACAGTGATGATGATAATGGTCACTGTCACACCATCAGCATCCCCTTTTTCATCTCCATAACCACAAGTGTCTACTCAAGCATTCGTGATATTAACTCACTCGATCCTCACAGCCTCCCCGTTATAGGTGGTATCATCATCCCCATTTTGCAGATTGAGAGATGAGGGCACGGAGAGGCGAAGGAATTTGCCCAGGGCTACACAGCTGGCAGGCAGCAGAGGTGGGGTCCAAACACTGGAAAAAGCTCGGTAAGGAAGGGGCCATCCTGCCTCTCTCTGGGGCGTTGGGAGAATGAAACTAACAAATGCCCATGAACCCTTCAAAGGGGGCTGGCACGGGGCCGGCACTGGACAAGCAGGAGCTTTGATTCTGACCCAAGACTGCAGGGCAGAAAGACAGATCAGAAGCCAGATGCTAATCCAGGGCCCCCGTCCACACCAGCCCTGTGACTGGGAAGGCAGAGACTGCTCAGCAGACCTGGTTACAGCAATTGCAAATGAAGCCTTTGTAAACTGTAAAGTGCTGAGGAAACCCGAGGCCTGGCCCTCCCCATCCGCCCTGCACATAGTGGGTCCTCTGCACCTCAGGAATTGGACAGATGGGACAGAATTTGGAGGGAGGTCTTCCCCATCCACTCCTTACCTGGCTGGAGACGGGCAGGCCCAGCCTCTGAAGAGTGGGCACTGTGTGGCTGGCATTGGCCACCATCTGTAGTGATCCGTGCAGTGACCAAGCCACCAGGGCTGCCAGGTCCACACTGACCCCACCGTCCCTGCCACAGAGGGCCACATTGGCCTGGGTCTGAGACTCTAGAGACAGAAAATGGCACGGGCTACTGAAGACAGGTTCACCTCCCTTCCCAGCCCAGGAACACACCAGACTTCGGGAGGGGCCATGCCCTGTGGCCCTCAAACACAACACCAGTGGGAAAGGGAAAGGCTCCCATGGGGGGCTGGGTGGGGTCAACCCCTTTTGAGCCTCCTTGATATAATCTGTCATCATTTGTCCCTGAGGATCTAGGCCTGGGTGGCTCCTCCTTTCATTGAAGTTGAAGTTGTTGAAATGACACCTCCTCCAAGAAGCCTCCCCTGACTACCCATATGAAGTCCCTCCCAATTCTTTGCTGCCAGGCATCCTCCATCCATCTCCCTGCAGTGGGGTTCCCAGCACAACCTGAAATGGCCTCACTCACTCACTTGCTAGGTTCCTGCTCCCCTACTGCCACCCCATGAGAATGCCAGCCCCCCGGGGGTGGGGTTTCTCTTAGGACAGCTCCTGACACACGACAGGGGGTCAGTGAGTATTTTCTGAATGACTGAGGGAGGCTGCTTCTCTGTAGGGATTCCTGGGGATTCTCTGAGCAGCCTGCAGAGGAATCAGCATGAGGTCTGCTCTTGATAAATGGCCACTGCGGCCTGATACCCACCTGCAGCCACCTGGCCCTGGCTGGAGGGTCCCATCCCTCCCATCATCCCCCCACAGAACAGGAGAGTCTGGTTCACAATAGGAGTTTCTTCTTTGACTTAAATTCCCTCTGCTACACATAGAAACCCACCGGGTCCAGAAGCCCCAGAGCAAACAGATGGCACCTACTCTATGTCAGACGCCAGGTTCCCGTGGGGTGCAGCTCATGGCTCAGGCCCAAGTGACACTCAGCCAGGCTCCAGCACCTCCCATCTGGCCAGCAGGGTGGATAAGCCCCGCAGCTCTGAGCCTTGACTTCCTTATCTATAAGGTGGGCACAGCCCACCCGCCTCAAGGGACAGCATCCAGGGTAAATGGGGTAACACCTGGGAGAGGACTGCCTGTGGGGCATGCAGGAGCCTGGGAAATGCTTCCTTCCTCATTCCACACTTAACCACGTGTAGATACACTATGTGCAGAACAAGAGGAGGGAGGGGTCACCATTCTCACACCCGGAGCGCCTGGCTGTCAGATACCAAGAATGTTAACAACAGGCAGAAAGTGTCCCTGAGAGGGGGACAGCAGACTGCAGACAGCAATGGGAGGAGAGAGAGGTCACTCCTGGCTGGGGTCAGCCACACCAGACATCCTGGGCCAGGAACTAGAGCGGCGTGAAAGTGTTCATCCAGAATGACCTCCCATCACCCCATCACTTGTCCCCAACAAATTCTGAGGTCAGCTCAGACTAGGGACAATTTCCTCACGTGATCCAGTCCTCCGTTCACCCCTCAGGAGGCTGAGGGCCAAAAATAAAGTTTTTGTTGGTTTTTTGTTTATTTTTCTGAGATGGAGTCTCACTCTGTCACCCAGGCTGGAGTGCAATGTTGCCATCTTGGCTCGCTACAACCTCCACCTCCCAGGTTCGAGTGGTTCTCATGTCTCAGCCTCCTGAGTAGCTAGGACTACAGGCATGCACCACTGTGCCCAGCTCATTTTTTTGTACAGAGTTTCACCATGTTGGCCAGGCTAGTCTCTAACTCCTGACCTCAAATGATCCAAATGCCTCAGCCTCCCAAAGTGCTAGTTAACTACAGCCATGAGCCATTGCACCAAGCCCCCCCCCAACCAAAAAAAACTTTGAAGCCAACAGAAGATGCCCTAGGGGACTAGGGAGACCCAGGTGTCCTGAATGGTCAAGAGCCAGGTCTCCGTATCTATATGGGGGTCAGAGGGTAGCTCTGGGTTCAGTCCTTTCTCCATCATTACCAGCTGTGTGGCCTGGGCCAGGTGACTCAACCTCTCTGAGCCTCCATTCCTCATCTGCAGAATGGGAATGGCATTCCTAATTCCACCTCATATGCTCATTCACACATGTTCAACACCTACTATGTGCCCTGCGGCAAAGCACACAAAAATCATCTCTGCCCTCACGGAGCACACATTCTGGTGATTCTAGTGCAGAGAAAATGAGAAACAAAGGTATTTGTATGCTACGTGGTGTGTTCAAATGACAGAAAAGGGGAGAGGGTGGGAAGAGATGGGGAGGTGGAAAAGAGGGCTCCCTGAGATGCCATTGGAAAAACACCTAAGGGAGGTCAGGGAGACAGGCAGGTGTGTGGGAGAGAGGCATTCCAGGTGGCAGGACCAGCCTGTGCCAAGGTCCTGGGGCAGCAGCAAACCTGGTGTGTTAAAGAATAGAAAGGAGTGGAAGGAGTGGGTTGGGGGTCAGGAGACAAGGTCAGATGGGGGAAGGGTGTGGGTTCTGCCAGCTCGCAGGCCCCTCTAAGAGCTGTGGCGTTCCCGTGTGATGGGGACAGCTGCACTGTACTGAGCTCTCGTGTGTACACAGCTTGCCTGGCGTGTAGGCAGTAAGTGCCCAGCCAATGCTGGCTCCTCTTATTGCTTTTATTTTCCCCCCATAATGGGCTGAACCATGGACCCCAAAAAGAGATAAGAAGTCCCACTCCCCTCACCCTCTGTCCTATGAATATGACCTTATTGAAAAATAGGGTCTTGGCTGGGCGCAGTGGCTCACAACTCTCACCCCAGCACTTTGGAAGGCCGAGGTAGGTGGATCACAAGGTCAGGAGTTTGAGGCCAGCCTGACCGACATGGCAAAACCCTGTCTCTACTAAAAATACAAAAAATAGCCAGGCATGGTGGCGCATGCCTGTAGTCCCAGCTACTCAGGAGGCTGAGGCAGGAGAATCACTTGAACATGGGAGGCAGAGGTTGCAGTGAGCCGAGATCGCACCACTGCACTCCAGCCTGGGTGACAGAGTGAGATTCTGTCATTCATAAATAAATAAATAAATAAATAAATAAATAAATAAATGGTCTTTACAGACGGAATAAGTAAAAATAACATCACATTCAAGACAGACGGGTGTTCAATCCACCGTGGATTGTTTTATTTTGAGACAGGGTCTCATTCTGTCACCCAGGCTGGAGCAGTATTGCAATCATAGCTCACTGCAGCCTCGACCCTCTGGCTCAAGCGGTTTTCCTGCCTTATCCTCCCGAATAGCTGGGACCACACACAGGTGCCACGACGTCTGGCTGAGATTCCTGTTCACACCAGCTAAGATTTCTGTGTTTTAAGCCATTCGGTGTGTGGGACTTGGTTGCAGAAGTCCTAGGAAACTTGGGAGTGAGGCCATTCATGGGCAAGGCTGTACTGGTTGTTCCAGAGTCCACACTGGACTTAATGGGGTGCCATGTGGGTCCAGGCCTGAGGCTGCTGGCAGGCCCAGGCATGGAAGCAGCTAGCTCCCCCGTCCCAGGGCTGTGCACCAAGTGCCTTACCATGTATCTGCAGCTCTGCGAGCAGGGAGGCCTCGCCTGGGAATCCAGCCCACAAGAAGGCCTCACTGTTATGCTGGCTCTGGCCAGAGAGCTCCAGGTGCCCATCATGGTAACAGCAGCTCACAGAGTAGTTAAGAGATGTGGGTCCCATCAGGATGCGTCCAGAATGCTCAAAGCCCGAGCTGCTGTTGTGAATGTCCATGAAGACCTGGAATGCCACCAAGGAGATGCTGGGCTGCCCTGTGCAGAGAGACAGCCAGGCTGGAGCAACCTGGCACTGGCTCCCACACACCCTGGAGTTATCTGTGCCATCCATGTCCCTGTGGTGGGAGGACCTTAGACTTTCTTGAAGGAGCAGGTTTGATGACCAACGCAGTTACTCCAGCTAATTACACATGCACCAAGGAACGCACAGAGAAAATATAGAGAACCAATAAGGAGGTGGGGCAGGCAGGGGAGAGGGGGCCTGGGGAGGACGGCTAGATCAAAACTTTGGGAAGAGGAAGATGCCCTGGCTGATGCAATAAAGGTTGGCAAACTACAGCCTACACCTTTTGTTGTAAATAAAGTTTTATTGGAACATAACCCTGCCTGTTTGTCACAGGTGTGTGAACCAGAGCAACTCCATCTTGAGACAGGAGGTCACACAAGATACAGGTCATGGCCAGGCATGGTGGCTCATGCCTCTAATCCCAGCAGTTTGGGAGGCTGAGATGGATGGATCCCTTGAAGTTAGGAGTTCAAAACCAGCATGGCCAACATGGTGAAATGCCATCTCTACTAAAAGTACAAAAAAAAATGACCCAGTTGTGGTGGCACCTGCCTGTAATCCTAGCTACTCAGGAGGCCGAGGTGGGAGGATTGCTTCAACTCAGGAGGTGAAGGTTGCAGTGAGCCGACATTGCATCACTGCACTCCAGCCCGGGGAACAGAGCAAGACTCTGTCTTCAAAAATAAAAAAGTAAAGAGAAATCAGGTGCAGGTGTAGGGTGCATTAGCACAAGCAGGGGTGCTGTGGTGGTGGTGAAGGTGGTCAGGAAAGGCCTCTCTGTGAAGCTGAGGGACATGAGGGCTGAGCCTGGGACTCCTGGGGAGAGCAGCCCGGAGGGCTCTAGGTGTTGGTCCCATTTGTGGTCCTTTTGTTTAGTTTTGTTTTGTTTTTAAGACAAAGTCTTGCTCCATCGCCCAGGCTGGAGAGAAGTGGCACTATCTCGGCTCACTGCAATCTCCACCAACCGGGTTCAAGCCACCTCAGCCTCCTAAAGTGCTGGGATGGCAGGTGTGAGTCACTGCGCCTGGCCTATGCATCAACATGTTTAAGTTCTTC
>JAPYYA010005637.1:0-10618 GCA_028533165.1 Leontopithecus rosalia | reverse complement strand
TCCTGCCTCAGCCTCCCGAGTAGCTGGGATTACAGGCACGCGCCACCATGCCCAGCTAATTTTTTGTATCTTTAGTAGAGACGGGGTTTCACCATTTTGACCAGGATGGTCTCGATCTCATGACCTCGTGATCCACCCGCCTCGGCCTCCCAAAGTGCTGGGATTACAGGCTTGAGCCACCGCGCCCGGCCTAATTTTTTTAACTTTTATTTATTTATTTATTTTTATTGCCTTTTTTTTTTAATTTTTATTGCATTTTAGGTTTTGGGGTACATGTGCAGAACATGCAAGATAGTTGCATAGGTACACACGTGGCAGTGTGTTTTGCTGCCTTCTGCCCCCTCACCCATATTTGGCATTTCTCCCCATGCCATCCCTCCCCTAACTTTTATTTTTTGTAGAGATGAGAGGTCTCACTATGTTGCCTAGGCTAGTCTCGAACTCCAATCCTTCCACCTCGGCTTTAAATAATTTTAATACTAATAGTTGATACGCACATGGTATTTGCTGTTGGCCAGCAATATTTTAAATTTCCTTCTCTTAAATTCTGTTAGCTTTCCTAAATTGTTCCCTTAGAAAAATGGCCATGAGATCATTTTTAGATAATTAGAAAAATGGGCATGAGATCATTTTTAGATAATTGGGAAAGCAGAGAAATGTGCGAACATAGAATGGGAAGAAAAATGTGTTTCCCCAAACTGACATGCCATTGATTGTGAGAAACCACATGACTTTATGTAGCTCCAAGGCTACCCTTACACCATGACCCATGCTTTCTTCACAGTTCATATTTTATTTATATGTAGACCTCAACAGGCATTGTGTGTTTCCCTCTTCCTTCTGGAAGCTTCATGAGAGGAGACACTTTCCTCAAAGGATGAACAACAGAAACAGCTCTGTTGGAAATAGATGCTTGGTGCTGCAAAGAAAAATTAGCCCTGAGACAAAGGATTTTTTAGCAATGCAGTTTTTACTTCCTGGACTGCAGGAAGGGTACTCTGGCTAGTCATTGTGCCTCAAGAGTAGAAGGAGCAAAGGAGAACACATACATTTATCCCTTAGGCATTTGAGGGCGTCTTTCCTGCTGTATCTGATCTTGGAGAAAAGATGGTTGGAGCCAGACCTCACAATCTAAACTAAAACCCGATTGGCTACAACTTGAAACTTTCCTTAACAGGTAAAAGCAATGGAGAGGTGGGACATGCCTGTGAGCATGTCCAGCACAGATATCTTGGTTAAAGTACAAGGACATAGGCTGGGCGCGGTGGCTCACGCCTGTAATCCCAGCACTTTGGGAGGCCGAGGCGAGCGGATCATGAGGTCAAGAGATCGAGACCATCCTGGCTAACATGGTGAAACCCCGTCTCTACTAAAAATACAAAAATTAGTTGGGTGGGGTGGCGTGCGCCTGTAGTCCTGGCTACTCTGGAGGCTGAGGCAGGAGAATTGCTTGAACCCGGGAGGTGGAAGTTGCAGTGAGCCAAGATCGCACCACTGCACTCCAGCCTGGAGACAGAGTGAGACGCCGTCTCAAAAAAAAAAAAAAAAAAAAAAAAGTACAAGGACCTAGAACGTAACACATGCCTGAAAGGACGGCATGTCCAACAGCTACATAGGATAGGGCTTCACAAAGAGTTACTAGCTGAGAAAATACCAAATATTTGTTAACAATGAAAAAAAGAAAAAACAGAGCTAGTAGCACACTAATTCCTCAACAAGAAAGGAAACTTTAAAAAGGAACTTTTCTACTTCCTACATGCTCAAATATTCATTTCCTTTAAATATGGGTTTTAGGACGATTTTCTTTAGAAAGCCACATTTACCTGTTGGGGGTTTATTTATTTCCCCCCCACCTTCCAAATATATGTTGGAATCTTAACCCCCATACCTCAGAATGTGACTTTATTTGGAGATAGGTTCTTTACACAGGTAATGAAGTTAAAATGAGTAAATAGGGTGGGCCGTAACCCAATATGACAGCTGTTCTTCTGAAAAGGGTGAATTTGCACGAAGAGACACGCATAGAGAGAGCCTGTGTGAAGAGGCACAGGGAGAAGGCCGCTGTCTGCAAGCCAAGGAGAGAGGCCTGGAGCAAATTCTTCATGGCTCTCAGAAGGAACCAACCCTGCCTACACCCTGATTTCAGCCTCCAGGACGGTGAGATGATGTATGTCTGTTGCTGCAGCCATAGGTTGGTGGTACATTGCAAAAGTCACTTTAGAACCTCTATACATCCCAAGCACACTGCAGCACACGTTTTACACCCGGGGAGGTGGAGGCTACTGGAGGGTAAGTGACTTATCTGTGATTTAGGAGGCTGCAGGCGGAGGAGCTGGGATCTGAGCCCCTGTCTGTGATGCCTTTGCCTCCTTGACCTGTCTGTGATTTAGGAGGCTGCAGGCAGAGGAGCTGGGATCTGAGCCCCTGTCTGTGATGCCTTTGCCTCCTTGATTTGTCTGATTTAGGAGGCCACGGGCGGAGGAGCTGGGATCTGAGCCCCTGTCTGTGATGCCTTTGCCTCCTTGATGTTAACATTTATTTTTATTTTTTATTTTTTGGAGAGATGGGAGAATCTCACTGCATTGCCCAGGCTGGTCTTGAACTCCTGCCTTGGCCTCCTGGTGTTGGGATTTCAAGTGTGAGCCACTGCACCAAGCTGGTGCTTCCTCTTTAAAGCACTTTGCTCTTTTGTTTCCTAGCCTGGATAAAATGTTTTTCCGTGGTCACTGAGAAAACACCTTCACAGGCGGGGCGCGGTGGCTCATGCCTGTAATCCTAGCGTTCTGGGAGGCCAAGGTGGGCGGATCACGAGGTCAAGAAATCAAGACCATCCTGGCCAACATGGTAAAACCCCATCTCTACTAACAATACAAAAATTGGCCAGGCATGCTGGCGCCTGCCTGTACTCCCAGCTACTCCGGAGGCTGAGGCAGGAGAATCGCTTGAACCCGGGAGGCAGAGGTTGTGGTGAGTTGAGATCGAGCCATTGCACTCCAGCCTGGGAGACAGAGTGAGACTGTGACACACACACACACACACACACACACACACACACACACGTCAGTCATATTGGACTTTGGACACACCCTAATGACCTTATTGATTTCTTTTTTTTATATGCTCATGCCACGTCACCCCGCCCTTTGTTAGTTTTCATGTGGCAACTGGTTTTCTTCCCAGCAAGCACGGACACCCCAGCATCACACAGACGGGTGTGGCTGTAAGACAGCAACTGTTGACACTGTGAACACCTGTAACTCAGAGAATTCCATGTGGTGTCAGATGTCCAATATGCTGTGTTTCCCTCAAATTTAACATTACCTGAGTGCAGGGTTGCAGCTGTGAGGATAGAAACGGAGTAGGAATTCATTGGGGCAGGGGACAGAATGGAGGAGCTGGTCTGGTTGCTAGCAACACTCAGGGTCTTTGGAGACGAGTCACCATAGGAACAGGTAGTGGGGGAAGGGCTGTTCTGCCCCAGCCAAATGCAGCTGCAGAGCACAGGAAGGTGATGTGGATGTCCCACAGTTTGTTCGTTTTTCTTTAAAATAACCTTCTTGGGCCGGGCGCGGTGGCTCACGCCTGTAATCCCAGCACTTTGGGAGGCCGAGGCGGGTGGATCACGAGGTCAAGAGATCGAGACCATCCTGGTCAACATGGTGAAACCCCGTCTGTACTAAAAATACAAAAATTAGCTGGGCATGGTGGCGCGTGCCTGTAATCCCAGCTACTCGGGAGGCTGAGGCAGGAGAATTGCCTGAACCCAGGAGGTGGAGGTTTCGGTGAGCCGAGATCGCGCCATTGCACTCCAGCCTGGGTAACAAGAGCCAAACTCCGTCTCAAAAAAAAAAAAAAAAAAAAAAAGTAGCCAGGTGTGGTGGGTGCCTGTAATCCCAGCTACTCAGGAGGCTGAGGTAGGAAAATCACTTGAACCCAGGAGGCGGAGGTTGAGGAGATTGTGCCACTGCACTCCTGCCTGAGCAACAGAGCAGGACTCCATCTCAAAAAAAAATTTGCCTTTTATTTCTCTTTTTCTCCGTATGATGTAATGTTGTTAAGTGTTTGAATTAAGTAGCCAATTAGATAATTTAATCATAATCTTGTAGTAACAAGGATATGAAATGTGAAACAAAGCCACGTGCTTTGGAGGGAGAAAGAACGGAGGAGCTGGCCATATTTCCAGGCTCTGCTCAGCGTCCTTGGAGAGGAGCCACCGTGAAGTTAGAGTGGGAACAGGCTGTGGAGGGGGGACTGTTTCTCCCCAGCCACCTGCGGCTGCAGGAGTGAGGGATGGAGCAGGCAGAGTCAAGGCCCTGCAGGGACGGGGCTTCCAAGAGAATCCCGTGAACGAAAGTAGGAAACAGATAGGTGAGTCTGTGTAGAACGAATGAATTAATTTTTTCTTTGAGATGGAGTTTCTCTCATTGCCCGGGCTGGAGTGCAATGGCGCAATCTCGGCTCACCGCAGCCTCTACCTTGGGTTCAAGTGATTCCCCTGCCTCAGCCTCCCGAGTAGCTGGGATCACAGGCATGAGCCACCACACACCTGGCTAACTTTGTATTTTTAGTAGAGATGGAGTGTCTCCATGTTGGTCAGGCTGGTCTTGAACTCCTGACCTCAAGCGATGTGCCAGGATTACAGGCATAAGCCACCACACCTGGCCAGAAGGAATTAATTTTAATGAATGACCACAGAATGTGATCTGGGGGTGGGAATGAAGGTCAGTGGAAAATAGTTTAATCAACGGAGCGCTGATCTTCAAGCGATGAATGGATATTAGCATCAGGTGTGCAGAAGGAGTCACCTGCAAGGGAGGAGGTGCCCTTGGTGATGGGATGCTGGAACTGGGGGGGATGGAGAAATTTGGGTCATGGTTGATAACAAGGCAGATGGGAGTGGGTGGCTGAGGGAGTGTAGACCACAGCCCTGGAGGACAGGAGGTCTGTATGTAGATAATCAAGAGTATTGGGAGGATTAGGATTTCTCTACCCTGGCAATATTGAAAATCAGGGCTGAGAATTCTGTATGTTGTGGGGAGGGATGTCTCTGCATCGTAGGATATGGAGCAGCATCCCTGCCTTCTACCCAGGGGATGTCACTAGTCCATACAACCAAAGTATGTCCGGACCTTGTCAACTGTCCCTTGGGGGTGGTTACCCTGTTTCAAAATAACTCCTCCACCTGAATATGGAGTCACCTGAAATTGAGATGGAAACGGTGTTGGTGACGGTGACAGTACAAATCTGCAGAGGGTAAAGATGCCCAAGGAGCAGGGGAGTTTTGTGAGGATGTTTGTACTGTTGGAAACAGAAGCTCGGTGCCGCAAAGAAAAATTAGCACTGAGACAAAGGATCTCTCGGCGAAGAAATTTTTACTTCCTGTAGGAAGGGTACCTTTGCCAGCCATCTTGCCCCGAAAGTACAGTGAACAAAGGGAAAGCAGACATATGTATCCCTTATGCATTTGGGGTCATCCTTACTTCTGTGTCTGATCTCCGTTGGCTGGAGCCAGACCTCACATTCTAAACTAAAACTCCATTGGCTAATAACAAAACCTTTCTAAACAGGTAAAAGCAATGGAGAACAAAAAGGAAGTCCAACTATGGAAGGGGCATGGGCTGTGAGCTGGGACATGCCTGTGAGCACGTTTAGCAGAGATATTTTAAAGTACAAGGACATAGAATGTGCTACGTGCCTATAAGCATGTGTAACAGCTGCATAGGATATGGCTTAACAAAGAGTTATTCACAAAAAGCAGGAAGGATTTATTATTTAATAAGAAAGGAAACTTTGAAGAGAAACTTTTCTACTTCCCACAGCACCAGCCAGCCTTTTATATTCTGTGTTCTGATGTTTTGATATCTGTGACTTTGAAGACCCTTAAGGGACTGCCCCTCTGAGGCCTAGTCAATTTTCAGAGCTCATATGAGAACAGCCAACCCAGAGCCCACACTTATCCCCCTCCTTTATCAGGTGCTCACAATCCAGGACACTGTCCACCAGCCCTCATCACCCGGGGCCAGTCATCAGACAGCCAGTGTATCCCAGAGCCACTGGAGTTATTTAAACCAGCCACTCCTAAGTGCATCTACATTGACCTCCTTGCTCCTTCCTGAGAAAAATAAAAGAGGCTCATGCCCACATTCTCCACAGATCTCTGCCTCCCCCTCCCCATGACCTTATAGCTCCCCACGTGGCCCTGAGTGACATAGTGTGTCCCTCCCGTCGTGAATGTGGACAACTATCTTTTCAATGCCAGTCCTCTGCTGCTCTGTCTCCCTACTGTGTAGAAGACTGTGCAATGGAAATAACTATGGATTCCATTTTCTGTGAACTCATAAATACCCAGAAGCATCTCCTTGTCCTGTGTGTCCATGTGCGTGTGAACATGCATGCGTGTGTGTGTGCGTGCAAGTGTATGTATGGCTGAAGGGGAGTTTGAGAGACTCTCCATGGACAACCAAGTTGGAGTCTCGGGCCATTTTCCTTGTCCCGTATCTGCCTTATTGGGACTCTGCCCAAACCACAGGTGCCCAGGCCCAAAGCAAGACAGCCTTGGGATCTCACCTCTTGAAGGTGCCAGTATCACAGGGTAAATCCCAAAATCAGGTTTAGCCCAGGAGGCCACGTAGACTCTTGGCTTTGTGCAGAAAGGAATTCAAGAGTCAAGAGAGTGAAGTGAAAGCAAGTTTATTAAGAAAGTAAAGGAGTAAGGCCAGGAGCAGTGCCTCACGCCTGCAATCCCAGCACTTTGGGAGGCTGAGCACTTTGGGAGGATCACCTGAAGTCAGGAGATCAAGACTAGCCTGGCCAATGTGGTGAAACTCCATCTCTACTAAAAAATAAGAAAAATTAGCTGGGCATGGTGGCGTGTGCCTGTAATCCTAGCTACTTGGGAGGCTGTGGCAGGAGAATTGCTTGAACCCTGGTGGAGGTTGCAGTGAGCTGAGATCACAGCACTGCACTCCAGCCTGGGTGACAGAGCAAGACTCTGTTTAAAAAAAAAAAAAAGTAGGCGGGGCATGGTGGCTCAAGCCTGTAATCCCAGCACTTTGGGAGGCCGAGGCGGGTGAATCACGAGGTCAAGAGATCGAGACCATCCTGGTCAACATGATGAAACCCCGTCTCTACTAAAAATACAAAAATTAGCTAGGCATGGTGGCGTGTGCCTGTAATCCCAGCTACTCGGGAGGCTGAGGCAGGAGAATTGCCTGAACCCAGGAGGCGGAGGTTGCGGTGAGCTGAGATTGCGCCATTGCACTCCAGCCTGGGTAACAAGAGCGAAACTTGGTCTCAAAAAAAAAAAAAAAAAAAAAAAGTACAGGACTAAAAGAGTAAAAGAGTAAAAGAGTGGCTGAAATTGAGATGGAAATGGTGTTGGCTACTTTTATGATTGATTCCTAATCATATGCTAAATGAGGGCTGGGTTATTCATGAGTTTTTCTGGGAAAGGGGGTAAGGAACTCCTGGAACTGGTTTCTCCTCCTTTCAGGTCATATAAGGTAACTTTTGGACATTGCCAGCAGGACAGCCCTCCTTGGATGTCCAGAGACAGGATGAGGACAGATGATGGGGACATGGGCTCGGGGCCAGGCAGCCTGGAGGCCTCCCCTCTCTGAGCCCAGTGTCTTCCTCTGTAAAATGCAGACACTGTGCTGGGTGCGGTGGCTATGCTTGTAATTCCAACACTTTGGGAGGCTGAGGTGGGCAGATCACGAGGTTAGGAATTTGAGACCAGCCTGGCCAACATGGTGAAACCCCATCTCTACTAAAAAAAAAAAGCAGACACTGCTAGGTCTTTGCTCACAGCCGGGGCTGCTGGGGATGACTGTGTATATTGTAGTCTGCACTCAGGCAAGCATCCACGGAGATGAGCTGGATGTAGAATCCAGCCTGAACTCTCTCCAAGCTGTATTCATGACAGGGCTGTAGGATTGTCATTACAGCATTCCATTAATCTATCCAAAGTCCCACACTCTACCCACAGCATCTGCACAATTGGTGAATTTGGGAAAAGTCATGTTAAACAAAACAAAGATTATCAGCATACCCATTTTGAAAATATGTTGTTTTTTGCTTCTGAATTTCGTGTGCTGCAAATGAACGTTTCCAGCACCCTTGCCATCGATCACTAGATGGCAGTGTTGCGTAATAAAAAAAATTAGCTTTCATTAAATTTTTTTTCCCTTTTCAATTTTGAGTTGTGGGACAATACACATAACATACAATTTAACATCGTAGATTTTTTCCCTAATATTAAACCATGAATGTATTATTTTAATTTTTTTTTTCAGATGTGTGGTAAAAAATACATCATGTAATATTTACTTTTTTTTTTTTTTTTGAGACGGAGTTTCGCTCTTGTTACCCAGGCTGGAATGCAATGGTGTGATCTTGGCTCACCACAACCTCCGCCTCCTGGGTTCAGGCAATTCTCCTGCCTCAGCCTCCCAAGTAGCTGGGATTACAGGCACGTGCCACCATGCCCAGCTAATTTTTTTGTATTTTTAGTAGCGACTGGGTTTCACCATATTGACCAGGATGGTCTCAATCTCTTGACCTCGTGATCCACCCACCTCGGCCTCCCAAAGTGCTGGGATTACAGGCGTGAGCCACCATACCCGGCCCTACTTTTTTTTTGAGACATACTTTCTCAAAACTCCAGTCTGCAGTGTAATGGTGCGATCTTGGCTCACTGCAACCTCCGCCTCCTGAGTTCAAGTGATTCTCCTGCCTCAGCCTCTCAAGTAGCTGGGATTATAGGCATCTGCCACCACGCCAAACTAATTTTCATATTTTTAGTAGAGACAGGGTTTTCACCTCGTTGGCCAGGCTGGTCTTGAACTCCTGACCTCGGGTGATCTGCCTGCCTTAGCCTCCCAAAGTGCTGGGATTACAGGTGTAATATTTGCCATTTTAACCATTTTGAAGTGTATTGCTCAGCAGTATTAAGTACACGCACATTGTTCTGCATGAGCTCCACCATCTATCTCCAATTTCCTTTTCATTTTGCAAAACCGAAACTCTAATCAACAGTAACTACTCAATTCTCCTCCCCTCCTTGTCCCTAGCAACCAACATTCTACTTTCTGTGTTTACAAACTGGACCCCACTAGGCACCTCATACACTGCGCCTGGAATCATACAGTATTTGTTCTTTAGTGATTGGCTTATTTAACTTATTATCATCATGTCCTCAAGGCTCATCCAAGTTGCAGCATTTCTCAAAATCTTCTTCCTTATTAAGGTGAAAAACATTCCCTGGTCTGTAGAGACCACATCGTGCTTATCTGTCATCCTTGAATGCAGACGTGGGTTGATTCCACCTTTGACTATTGTGAATAATGTTGCTACACACCTGGGTGTGTGAACGTCCCTGAGTCACTGCTGTTCATTTTTAGGTCTATATCTAGAATTAGAATCGTCTTAATTTTTCTCAGATACCTTCAGACCGTGTTCCACAATGGCTGCATCATATCACATTCGCATCAGCAGTGCAGAAGTGTTCCAATTTCTCCAAATCCTCCCAAAATTTCTTACATTGTGTTTTATGGACAGTAGCCATGTTACTGAAAGTGAGGTGGTTTCTGATTTGCAAAGGTAATGATTTCCTTTAGTTTTCAGTAATAATTGCATAATAATAGAATGTGTGTGCCTGCTGGGCATTCAGTACCTTCTCAAACGTAGGAATCAGACTGGACCATGCCCACCTCACTTCCTCCTGGTTGATTTTCAGGATGTTGGAAATAGATGCTCGGTGCTGCAAAGAAAAATTAGCCCCGAGACAAAGAATCTTTCAGCAACACAATTTTTACTTCCTGGACTGCAGGAAGGGTACCCTCACTAGCCATCCTGCCACGAGAGTACAGTGAGCAAAGGAAAACACATACATTTATCCCTTATGCATGTGGGGTCGTCCTTGCTGCAGTGTCCGATCTCCACTGGCTGGAGTCAGACCTCACAATCTAAACTGAAACCTGATTGGCTAACAACTTAAAACTTTTCTAAACAGGTAAAAGCAATGGAGAGCTGGGACATGCCTGTGAGCATGTCTGGCACAGATAACACGGTTAAAGTACAAGGACGTAACAGTGCACTACGTGCCTGTAAGCATGGCGTGTCTAACAGCTGCATAGCATAGGGCTTAAAGAGCTACCAGCACATTTGTTCTTTAAGAGGAAAGGAAACTTTAAACAGGAATTTTTCTACTTTCCACAAGGTGATTCTTGCTTTGCTTCACAGCAACCACTGCCAACCCAGCATCACAAAGCATGAGGTCAGCAAAAAAAAAAAAAAGTGTAGAGAGATCTTAGGCTGAAACTGTGAACCCCTGGAGGTGGAGGTTCATGTGCGTCAGAAGTCTAATATTGCCACGCTTCCTTAACACTTAAAGAATCAAGAGTAACTGGGCTGGTAGTTGCAGCTGTGAGGACAGAACAGCGGGATAGCAGAAGTATGCCTTGGAGGGGGAGAGGACGGAAGCCGTCCTTTGGTTGCCTAGCAATGCTTAGACTCTCAAGAGGGGACTCTTGAAGGAATTAGAGAGAGAACAGGCAGTGGCAGAAGCACGGTTCTGCCTCAGCCACATGTAGCTGCAGAGACTCGGGAAAAGTAATGT
>JAPYYA010005636.1:0-10618 GCA_028533165.1 Leontopithecus rosalia | reverse complement strand
GGCATGGGGAGAAATGCCAAATATGGGTGAGGGGGCAGAAGGCAGCAAAACACACTGCCACGTGTGTACCTATGCAACTATCTTGCATGTTCTGCACATGTACCCCAAAACCTAAAATGCAATAAAAATTAAAAAAAAATAGAAAGTAGGGTTTTAGACAAAATTTAAATTTTAAACTTGTATTTGTAAAAATGTTAAGGAAACAATGAAAGCTGCAAGCAACATTCTACCATGCAAAACCCATTTCAGCAAGTTGGGCTTGGGCTTATTGGGAAGGGATAGACAGATATGAAGGCCAGTGTATAACCTTGAGCTGTAACCAAAACCCACACCCGAAATTCTTCTGTGGCAGGTAGACTCCTTTCCACGTCCACTGATGATGAGGTGCCAAAGTGGACAGGTGTCCAGTCACCTTTTCCTGAGCAGACTCCCTGCCATAGTTGTCCTCTGCTGGAGCAACTCCTGGGAAAATCTGTCATGGAGAGTCATACAGCCGTGGGGCATAAGGAGATCTCAGAATGCAGTTCCTTATACTAGGACTTGAACTGTCTTACCACTCACCTTTGGGTAAAAGTAGCCTACCCTTTTCTTTCCACTTCCAGCACCATTCCACATTTCAGGGGGCTTCTTCTTCCTTAGACCTGGGGACACCCCAGTTAGCACATTCAAATTCCATTTTTCTTCCCACCCCAAATAGCTGTGTCTTGGCTGTCCTTGGGCCTGAGAATGTGCATCCCTGTGAGATGTCCTGCCCTCAGGAAGGTGACCCAGGGAAGGGGCCTCTGAGGCCCAGGCCATGGGTTTAGGGCTATCAGGGCATGGCCTCACAAGGCCCTAGGGACTGAGAGCATGGTCTAGAGTACCTGAGGCACAGATTCTGCATGAACGTTTTCTTGTGATCTCACAGACTCCTCACCAGTGAGGCTCCCTTGCAGAGCAGAGGATCCCAGGAGTCCAGGTGTAAGGTGTTTTGAGAGTTTGCACTCTGTTAGCCCCGTATTTCCTGTGAACCTCACAGCTGGGTCAGTGTAAACTGGTACCTTATAGTTGTTAAAAAGCTTCTTAAAGTGTTCATTAGGATTTTCATGAAGGGAGATTCCTCGACCCTTCCCCCAACCTTTCTAGGGTTTAATAAGTTCTCTTTCCTTTCTGAGTTGCAATGGTTCTTCCGCAGTGCTGAAAACAAATACTGAAGGATTAAAACCTGGTTAAGACCATCTTTGGTCCATGGCAAACATTTGCTTATAAGTCATCATATGGCTTATGAGATGATTGACCTATCTCAGTAAGATTCATAAAGGGTCATTTAAATTACAGAAGAGCCAAATGACTCCAAAGAGTTAAATATTTTTATTTACTCAATAAGGATTACACTAAATTTATCATACTTTTCAGTGTATGAGTTGTGGTGAGGCAGGTAAAAGCCAGTCCATGCAGGTGAAATTGTTTTTATTAACTAAGTCAAGATGGGGCTTTATTTTATTTCTGGGCATATAACTTAGGGTTCCTTGGGGAAGTGGCACATAGCTGGATACCTACCTGGAAAGGAGAGATCAATGCAGACTCCAGCTTCGGTATTTACAGAGATTCCAAGGTCAGGACTTCACAATCAGTTCATAATCAGAATCTGACACATAGCAGGTGCCTCATACATGCTTGAGGGGGAACTACAGAAGGAACTGAAGCAAAGGGATGCTGAATGAAAAGTGAATCTAGTGGAGCAGTGTTTCAGTGGCACACATTGATGAGGATGCTGATTGAATGTTAACCTGCTGTCTGTTTTAAATACAGAGAAAACATTTTCTTGTTTCTTTGACTTTAGACTTTTCACGGATAAGTTGGAGATTTGAATCAGATAATCTCAAAGGTCCATCTACAGCTAAAATGCTAAGCATCTATTCCCAATTATTGTACCTAGAAAGTATTCTACTTGCACCTTAGCTAGTAATATTGGGTACCCATTAACTTGGGTACCTGGCTAACTCTATTAGTTTATTGGGAATATGGAATACATGTCATGCGGTCTCCACTCTTACAAGTTAAAGAGTAAAAATAACACATAAAATGCAGCGAGAAAGCAATTTAGCATTCAACTCTGGGCTGTAAGAGTCAAAGATGACTTCATGAGTTGGGAGCCTTGAAGAATGGAGATAATTCGGGTAACTAAATAATGGGGAGAAATATCAATTCAGGTTGAAGGAAGATTCTAATGAAAGGTGGGAACCAGTTGGTATGTTTAGGAACCCCAAGAATGTGGATATGTTTTTAGAATGGGAAGTAGAGAGAAAAATGTTTGGATAGACAGGCTAAAAACAGATTCCAAAGAGTTTGATGGAGCTGGGTGCAGTGGCTCACCCCTGTAATTCCAGCTACTTGGGAGGCTCAGGTGGGAGGATCACTTGAGCCAAGAAGTCGAGGCTGCAGTGAACTATGATGGCACCATCGAATTCCAGGCTGGGCAACAGAGTGAGACTCTGTCTCTTCATTTAATTTAACTAAGTAACTAGTTAATTAATTAATTTATTGAGATGAAGTCTCACTCTGTTGCCCAGGCTGGACTACAGTGGTGCAATCTCAGCTCACTGCAACCCCCACCTCCCCAGTTCAAGCGATTCTCCTGCCTCAGCCTCCTGAGTAGCTGGGATTACAGGTGCGTGCCACTATGCCCAGCTAATTTTTATATTTTTAGTAGAGACAGGGTTTCACCATATTGGCCAGGCTAGTCTCAAACTCCTGACCTCGTGATCCATCTGCCTTGGCCTCCCAAAGTGTTGGCATTACGGATGTGAGCCACTGTGCCCGGCCAACTCTGTCTCTTTTAAAAAAATAGGCTTTGGTGGAAAGTAGAAAAGGTTAGACTTTTCTACAGTGGAGATGCATTATCAGTGTCTGCATCCTTGTCTTACTCACTGTCTCAGCATGTCATACAACGAACCATCCTTCTGGAAATGCTGTCTGCTCTTGGCTTCTATGGAAGCCTACATTTTTTACTTTTCTTGAGCTTCACTGCCTTCTCAGTTCATCCTCCTCCACTCAGCCTCTAAGAGTCACAAGCACTCAAGGTTCAGTCCTTGGCCTTGTTCTCTGGCTATTGATTTAACCTCAACCCCTTTAAATGTCATCTGTATGGCGATAACTCTCAAATACCTACCTCTGGCCTCTTTCTATCCCTGGAGCTCCTTAGACTCATATTTTCATCTGCCTACTTCACATCTCCACTAAGACATCCCCCAGGAACCACCCACTCATGAGTTCTTTATTCCCACTTACATATTGACCCCACTCTAGTTAGGCTGAGGCTGCTGGTTGCCCACCAACATCCTGTCTACCTTTCTTCAATTTTAGTTTGTTATATAGCTGCCCAGTCAGAGGCTTCGCTTCCTGCGTCCATTTCAGTTAGGTGGGATCTTGTGGCTATACTCTGACCAACAAGACGTCAACAGAAGGGATGCAGGCCACTTTCCGATCGTGGCCCTAAAATTGTCGTCTCCCTCCTGGTTGGAATGCAGTTGTAAGGGCTGAAGCCTAACACAGCTAACAGACCTAAAGACAGAAACCTTATGCTTAGGATGGCAGAGCTGCCTTCCCAGCCCTGGACTCTCTACTTATGGTTTATTATGTGAGAGAGAAACGTTTCCATCTTCTTTGAGCCACTGTGCTTGGGGACCGTTCTGAACAGGAGCTTAGGCTGTACCCCTAACATACCCAGTCTTCCCCACCTAATAAATTTCATCTCCATCCACCTAATTTCTTAAGCCAGAAAGCAATGAATACCCTATCCTTCTTCAGATCCAGTGTATCAGCGTGTCCTACTAGCATTACCTAAAATGTATAATTGAGATTCATCCACAATCCAGATTCATGTACAGTTACTGTATTACCTCCTAAATGGTCACCTCATTTTATTTTTGTCCCCATACGACCCTTCATCTAACTGCAGCCAGAGACAGCTTTAAACGTGAATGCATCATGTTGTGTTCCTGTTAGAAACCTCTCAGTGCCTTCTTATTTCATTAAGATAAAGTCCCAAGTGTTCTGAACTCGCTCCTCTGTGATCTGGCCTTTACTTTCTTCCCCAGCCGTACTGCGTGTCACTTTCCCCTTGCTTACCAGGTCTCAGCCACAGTGACCTTTTCATTTCAGTTCCTCAAGCATGCCAGGGCCTTTCCCACCCCAGGCTTCTCCTTACATGCTGTCTCTGCATCTCCATGTCTGTTCCTTCCTGCTTTGTCAGTTAGGCTCCTATTTCTTGCAGGCATCAGCTGAACTCCCTCTTCCTTAGATCTCCAATTGTGTTTCATAACAACCTATTTACATAACAATTTATAAATTTGCATCACATTTATCTACATTAAATGGAGGCTCTGTTTTTGTTTTGTGTGTCTGTGTGTGTTTGACAGGGTCTTACTCGTTGCCCAGGCTAGAATGTGGTGGCACAATCATGGCTCATTGCAGCCTTGACCCCTGGGTTCAAGCAATCCTCCCACCTCAGCCTCCTGAGTAGCTGGGAATATAGGCATGAGCCATTGTGCCCAGATAATTTTTTTAGAGATGGGGTCTCACTATGTTGTCAGGCTGGTCTTGGTCCTAGGATCTAAGCAATCCTCCTGCCT
Source organism: Leontopithecus rosalia (assembly GCA_028533165.1). Lineage (NCBI taxonomy): Eukaryota > Metazoa > Chordata > Mammalia > Primates > Cebidae > Leontopithecus > Leontopithecus rosalia. Next base: position 6,005 of record JAPYYA010005636.1, on the reverse strand, counting down.
CAACCTCCCAAAGTGTTGGTATTACAGGCGTGAGCCACTGAGCCTGGCCTCTGTTTGTTTAATACCCATCTTCCCTACTAGACTGGAAGCTCTATGGAAGTGGAGCCATGTTGGTGTTGTTCACCTTCATACACCAGCTTCAACAGGATGCCTACCACATAGTAGTTGCTCAATAAATCTAGTACTTCCTGAAATGAAATAAGTAGTAGAGAAACTAGATGAGAGCAGAGGTTAAGAAAAATAAATCTGGAAGAAATGTGTAGAATGGATTTTAGTTAGATGGATAAATTTCCTAGTGCTGCCATAGAAAATTCCCGCAAACTAGAGACCTTAAAACAGAAGGAATTTATTCTCTCAGGGTTCTGGGGGTCACAAGTCTGAAACAGATGTGTCAGCAGGGACCTGCTCTCTCTGAGGTCTCTAGGGGGATTCTTCCTTACCTCTTCTAGCTCCTGGTGCTTGTTGGCAATCCTTGGGGTTCCATGGCTACGGCAGCATGGCTCCCATCTCTGCCTCTTGTCATACGGTGTTCCCCTGTGTGTCTCTCCTTTCTCTGGGTCTCCTCTTCTTAAAAGGATACCTGTCATATTGGATTTATGACCTACATTTCTTAAGTATGACCTCATCTTAACTATTACATTTTCAAAGACCCTATTTCTAAGTAAGTTCAGGCTAAGGTTCTGGGTGGACATGGGTGTTTGGAGAGACACTATCCCACCTAGAATACTTGGGGTATAAGGAAACCAATTTGCAATCATTCAGGCTGGAGGTGAAAAAGAGCCGAAGGGTGTTGTAGTGAGAATTAAGCGGAAGGGATAAAGCCAAGTGACATTTAAGAAATTACAGACTATAGAATTTCTCAGGTGAGTCTTCTTATATCACTCAGATGAGGTGCCTCAGGGGTGGCCAGGAAGTAGGAGGAACAGGAGAGGTTTTCTGGGTCTACCAGCCCTTGCTCAATTAGAACAATTATTATTTTATTTTTTTCAAGTTAGGTATCCACATAAGATATTTTTTGAAGATCGGTTGTGCCACACAGCTCTTATTTCAACATTTAGGAAATTGTAGCCAATTAAAGAGCAGGACAGTAATTCAAAACTAAATTGCATAGTGTGGACTACTGGTTTTAAGAATTTGGGGAGAAGGTGGCCAGAGTGGTATAGGAAATTTTCATAAAAGAGACAAGGTTTGAACGCAGTGGCTGCACTTGTGAAGTACAATGAGTAAACGAGGTTCAATTGTCTTTCTTCCTGTAAGCTACACTTCTGCTGAATGGAGATGTGGGTGTGGCCCGGTCCCTGCGGCAGGGGTGCAGGATGAGGTAGAAGGTGCTGGGGACCTGCCAGCAGGTTCTTCCTGCTGGGGTCACTCAGTGACATGCTGAACACAGGGACGAAGGAGAAGGAAGTGCCACAGGTAGCATCCAGATTCCACAAGTAACAGATGAGGAGGCAAGTTGGTGTGGTGGGTGGGAGAAAAGTGGTTTGCATCCAGATTTGGTTTGTGGGGACCCCTTCTGTTTTGGATGTTGGATTTGAGATGACATTGGAACAGTAAAACTTTGGTAAGTAAACCCGGATGAGTTAAATCATTTTATGTGTCCGTTTTGTAACCCCCATGACCTTTTAATTTCAATGACAGGGTCATCTTCCAGGCTATGGGGTCCTCCCTAGAATGCCCATTTTGGAACATGCGTTGTGGAAGTTAAGGAAACAGTAGTCTGTGACTGGGACTGTCATCTCTACCTGAACCACACAGTGTCTTACTCCGTGGCCTTCCCAGATCTACTCAGGGCCCTTCTAATTTCTCGTTTATCCTACAGTCAGAGTTATTTCAGAATACACGTAGATCTTGGTGGCCATTCCTACTTAAAACACTTCCCATTGCTCTTAGAGCAAGGATCAAAGTCTTTGATGTACCTTAGCGGATTCAGGCTAGAGGTGACCCTGTCTTGATTCTCTGGCCTCTCCTGGCACCACTTTTCCTCTGATCTTAGAGATCTGGTCACAGAGTCTCAGCTTCACTGACTTCTTCCTGCCACAGGGCCTTTGCACATGTCCCTTACGCTATCGTTTTCTACACGCCTTACCCTCTCCAAACACACACTCATCCCTCAGATGCCAGCACAGTCAACATTTCCTTGACCCCTGGCCCACCCCTAGTCTAAACCAGTTCAGGTCAGTTTCTTTTTTCTTACAGAGCCCTGTGCTCAGTTTATAAATGTGTGTTTATTCCCCAGGTTATTTAACATGTATTTATCCTCTTCTAGGTTTCATAAGAGCAGCGGCTATGTAGGTTTTGCTGTGTCAAGCACTTAGCATAGCAACTGAAATGTAGTAGTGGAATGAATGAATGAGTAAAAGCTCAAACTCCCAATATTTGACTTCTTTAGTTTCCAAATCCTAAAGTTGCATTCAAAAGCCCAGTTTTATTTTTTGGGCAAACACTACTTTTGCCTATAGGGACATATCACACTTTAACAAAAACGTACAATATAAATTTTATTTCTGCTCTATAAATATTTGGCAAGTTAAAGTTATATTAGGTGTTAAAAATACATTTCTTTAGAGACCTTGATTTTGCCTGTTAAAGCACTTGCTGAGAGATGTTCTTATACTTTAAGTGTAAAGGAATAGATTGTACTGAAAAAAAAAATCTCTAGAAAACGAGGTCCCAATATCACCTTTTGGAAGCTATGACCGTTGAGGAGATGCTGCTCAGATATCCCATTAAGAAAGAACTTTTCGGCCGGGCGTGGTGGCTCAAGCCTGTAATCCCAGCACTTTGGGAGGCCAAGGCGCGTGGAACATGAGGTCAAGAGATCGAGACCAACCTGGTTAACATGGTGAAAACCCGTCTCTACTAAAAATACAAAAAATTAGCTGGGCATGGTGGCGCGTGCCTGTAATCCCAGCTACTCAGGAGGCTGAAGCAGGAGAATTGCCTGAACCCAGGAGGCGGAGGTTGCGGTGAGTGCGCCATTGCACTCCAGCCTAGGTAACAAGAGCGAAACTCCGTCTCAAAAAAAAAAAAAAAAAAAAAGAAAGAACTTTTCATGAGCCCAATTAGCCAATAGTCTCCAGCTGGGAGCGCCTCTCTCTGGCAGAGGCATCTGTGCTTGCTCTTCCCAGGCAGCCCCCAGTCAATGATGAAGCATGGTTGAAATCCCAGGGCCATTTCTGCGCAATGCAGGACTTTTGAATAGGTACCCTTTCCTTGGGAGCTCTCAGTTGGGTTGGCCAAGACTTTGTTGACTCTGCACTGTGGTCTGAGGCTCTCTCTTCCCAATCCCGCTTTCTCCCCAAGATCACATTCTGAAGCCTTTCTCTTCTTAGTCTGTCTTAGTCTGCTTTCTTTCCCCTTCCATTGTTCATACTCGATACCCTCTCATAAACCTCTTGTACTCCTAACTCTGTCTCAGCATCTTCTTCCCAAAAGATATAATGGATTCAGAGGGCTTCCAGCGATATACTGATGTAGCATTAAAATGTTAGGAGTTTAATTTTTTTTTGTCAATTTTCCTTCCCTAGTTCATTCTCTATGAAGATTTTTAGTTTATAGGCCAATTTATAAGACCTATTTCTGAAATAAAGAATAATTCCAGAAAAAGAATCATTCCTGTGTGACTAGCCTGAAAGCTCATGGGGACTGACACTGTGTTTGTTAATGTCCTATCCCAACACTTGACACATAGTATATGCTTTAAAGACTCTATCTCCTAATACAGTTACATTCTGAGGTACTGGGGCGTTAGGGCTTCAACAAATGAATTTTAGGTGGGGGCGCAATTCAACCCATAACAGAGGCCCTTAAAACAGCCAGTAAGCAACTCTTTTGTGTGAAGATTTTTTTTTTGAGATGGGGTCTTGCTATGTTGCCCTGTCTTGCCTCAGCCTCTTGAGCTGCTGGGATGCACCACTGTGCCTAGCTTAAAGTGTTTTAACTTGCGTTGGATGCTAATCAAAATAGAAATAAAATGCAATAAAATAAAACAAAAATAAAAATTATATGAAACAAAGCAAATAGTTAATATCCTTCCTTTAATGTTTAATTTATAGCCAAAGAGTTATACAAGTGTATCTATAAGTATAATGAAGTATAAGACAAAATTCCTTTATAATTCTAGGTAGACTTGTGATGCTTGACCAGGTAAGTCATACATTGTAACAAAGAAACAAATTTTAAGTTATAAATGACCATACCCTTGAAACTATGAATAGAAATGTCTTTACCGTATGGATTCAAAATCTAAATCAAAATAGGTAATATCTTTATCATTAAAACATACACTTTTTAGGAAAGATTATAGCCACATTTGGACAAGTTGTTTTTGAGGATAATGATAAAAATTGTTAACATGTTCCTTATTAACATATTAATTTTATTTATTTATTTGAGCCGGAGTCTCACTCTGTCACCTAGGCTGGAGTGCAGTGGTGCAATGTTGGCTCACTGCAACCTCCGCCACCTGGGTTTCAGCGATTCTCCTGCCTCAGCATCTTGACTAACTGGGATTACAGGTGCGCGCCATTATGCCTGGCTAATTTTTGTATTTTTTAGGGATGCGGTTTTGCCATATTGGCCAGGCTGGTCTTGAACTCCTGACCTCAGGTGATCCACCTGCCTTGGCCTCTCAGTGTTGGGATTACTGGTATGAGCCACCGTGTTCGACCAATAAATTAATTTTATTTTAACTATAGGTAAAATGTTAGCTTTTCCTTTCTAGTCCCTTTTTTGATCTGCTTCCTGAGACTATCTCAAGTAATAAAAGTAACAAACTTGCAGAATCCTCTCCACAAAGTGAGTGTTGGTCTTTTCGGCCTTTCCCACCTGGGAACCTTGCATATGTGACATGCTGCAAATCACCATTGTTGTGTGCGGCTATATTCTGAGGACTGATTCGAATGAAGGAAGTTCTTCCCCATCATGACATTTCCTTTCTAATACAATACAAAAATGGAATATTTAGGGTTGACCACTCACACATTGTTCCCATTTCAGGCCCCCACACTATTGCCGTCATGTGTGAATGGCTAACCCTTTCAGAGATTTCCGTTAGGGCTTTCTAGTATATTTACTTTCCTGTGGATTTTGAAAGAATTGACCTCTCTGGGAGAAGTGCTTTGAGAAACCCTGGATCTGTATTGCTTCTACTAAAGCCTTAACAGGCTGGTCTTGTGAAGATGGTGCCATGAGTATGTATTGATTTGAAATGGGCTCACTTGCTCTAAGTTCAGTCTGGCCTGTGGCTGCTCCCACACAGCCCTGAATTGCATTCTCTTGTACTTTGGGAATTCTCTAGAATGCTTCCTTGTGATTATGACCTTTAGTTCAGAAATACTAGACTGCATCAAAGGCACTACTGGGAATATAATGTTAATATTTCTGCTACTAGTATAGTCATGTCTTGTTCAATGACCTGGATGTGTTCTGGAAAATGTGTGGTGAGGTGATTTCATCATTGTGCAAACATTACAGAGCATACTTAAACAAAGCTAGATGGTACAGCCTACCACATACCTAGGCTGTACAGCCTATTGCTCCTGGGTTATAAACCTTACAGTGTGGTACTGTACTGAATACCATAAGCAACTGTAGCACAAGGGTATTTTTGTATCTTGACCCATCTAGACATAGAAAAGGTACAGTGGAAGTATGCTGTTATAATTTTTTTTGGCGGGGAAGGGAGGAAGGCTGGAAGGGAGGAAGGGAGGAAGGGAGGGAGGAAGGGAAGGGAAGGAAGGAAATCAAGCAATGAGAGAGATATCACCGACCTGGATCTAGAGGTTTACAAGTTGATTTCTTTCTTTTTTTGAGAGAAGGAAGGAAAGAGAAAAAAAATGAGTAAAGGAGAGGAAGAAAGAGGAAGAGAAAGAGGGAGGGTGAATGAAAATATTGCTTTATTCTGAAAAAAAAAGGGTATTAATAATGACCAATCGATGTTTCATTTAAACCTATGAGTAGGTGTGATGTGGTATTGACAAGAATGTATATTTTGTGTGTTT
>JAPYYA010005635.1:0-10618 GCA_028533165.1 Leontopithecus rosalia | reverse complement strand
CTTGAGGGGTGGGAGGGGCTGGTCTCCTCCCTCCAGGCTGAACCCTACTTTCTTGGCAGGACCCCGGTCTCAGTAGCCTCCTGATTTCAGAGCCTGGCCGGACCACGTGCAATAGGGTGGAAACCAAACTGCTCCATGCCACGTTATTTAAAAAGAAAGGCAGAATTTGTGGTGGCTTTTTTTTATTGTTTGTAATTTTTTTTAATAAAATTATTTTGGAAGGAGTGATGTCTTAAGTTTCTAAACTTCACTGGGTCAGTGGGAGGGACCTAGTAAGTTCCTAAACATCTGCCCCACTTCCCTGCATAGTTGGGGCAGGTGTACCATTGTACATGACATTTATTGAGTTCTTGTTGGGTGGGTGCTCTAGTTCCCACTTGTAATCCTAGCACTTTGGGTGGCCAAAGTGGGAGGATCCGCTTGAGGCCAGGAATTCGAGGCCAGCCTGGGCAAAATGGTGAAACCTTGCCTCTACAAAAAATAGAAAAAAGTACCTTGGTACGGTGGCACGCACCTGTAGTCCTAGTTACTGGACGGGGGAGGCTGAGTTGGGAGGACGACCTGAGCCTGGGAGGTTGAGGCTGCAATAAGCCATGACTGCAACACTGCACTCCAGCCTCAGAAAAATAAGTGCTTGTTATGAGCACTGTTCTAGCCACTTTATTTGAATTAAGTCCTTTAATAATCATAATTACCTGGAAGTAGGTACTATTCCCACTTTTCATACAGGAGGAACCTGAAGTTCAGAGAGGCCAAGTCACATAATTCAGGGGCGCACAGCTAGGAAGAGCAAAGACCAGGGAGCTGGGCTGAAACTAGGCCTCCAGAGCCTTGTCCTTCACTTACAAATGTTGCTGCTTAGACTTACCAGCCCTGTGGGTGGGCACAGGAGGGAGAAACTGAGTTACATGGAGTATGTGTCACTGAATGGGCTGCTAAGGCCCAGAGGGACAAGAAATGCCCAAAGACCCATGTACTAAAAGACCTTTTTAGGAGAGTTGGCTAGGAAGCAGAGCCCAGATTAGAGTTACAGTGCTAATGCTTTTTTTTTTGAGACGAGTCTCCCTCTTGTCACCCAGGCGAGTGCAGTGGTGCAATCTCAGCTCATTGCAACCTCTGCCTCCGAGTTCAAGCAATTCTGCCTCAGCGTCCTGAGTAGCCGGGATTACAGGTGTGTACTGCCATGCCTGGCTAATTTTGTGGGTTTTTATTTTTATTTTTATTTTTGAGACAGTTTCGCTCTTGTTACCCAGGCTGGAGTACAATGGCGCAATCTCGGCTCACCGCAACCTCCGCCTCCTGGGTTCAGGCAATTCTCCTGCCTCAGCCTCCCGAGTAGCTGGGATTACAGGCACGTGCCACCATGCCCAGCTAATTTTTTGTATTTTTAGTAGAGACGGGGTTTCACCATGTTGACCAGGATGGTCTTGATCTCTTGACCTCGTGATCCACCTTCCTCGGCTTCCCAAAGTGCTGGGATTACAGGCTTGAGCCACCGCGCCCGGCCAATTTTGTGTTTTTAGTAGAGATGGGTTTTCACCATGTTGGCCAGGCTGGTCTCGAAATCCTGACCTTGTGATCTGCCTGCCTCAGCCTCCCAAAGTGCTGGAATTACAGGTGTGAGCCACTGCGCATGGCCTGAATTTTTTTTTAAGTAGAGACAGTTTGACCATGTTGGCCAGGCTGATCTCAAAATTTCTGACCTCAAATGACCTGCCTGCCTTGGCGTCCCAAAGTGCTGGCATTACAAGGCATGTGCCACTGTGCCTGTGCTAATGCTTTATTTGGGAGGTGCAGGCCCAGGCTGCTATGAAACAGAAAAGGAGAAAGGAGGTGAAGGAAGCAATAATGTGATACCTACCTGTACTGGCTATGCTTTTACAGTGGTCTTTGAAGAGATGAAGCAAGTAAGCTCACACAGCATTAGGGACTTTTCCGAAGGCGTTGCAAGGAGGAACCACACCTGGGTATAGGCCATGGGCAGAGAAAGGACGGGGATTTTGCTTGTGGTTTCTGGGTCAAAGCCAGATTTCTCAACCTGAGGGGGTCATTGTCAGAAAGTGAAGGGATAACCTGAACGGGGGTGTCAATCCAGAGAGAGGAATGCGGTGGCCCAGGGGATCTCAAGAAAGCAACCAGGTATGATGTTTGCTGTGGGCTTTTTTTTTTTTGAGACAGAGTTTTCGCTCTTGTTACCCAGGCTGGAGTGCAATGGCACGATCTCGGCTCACCGCAACCTCGGCCTCCTGGGTTCAGACAATTCTCCCGCCTCAGCCTCCTGAGTAGCTGGGATTACAGGCATGCACCACCATGTTCAGCTAATTTTTTGTATTTTTAGTAGAGAAAGGGTTTCACCATGTTGACCAGGATGGTTTTGATCTCTTGACCTTGTGATCCACCTGCCTTGGCCTCCCAAAGTGCTGGGATTACAGGAGTGAGCCACCGCACCCGGCCACTGGGGGCTTATAAAAAATAAAAACAAAGGCCGGGCATGGTGGCTCACCTGTAATCCTAGCACTTTGGGAGGCCAAGGTGGGCAGATAACCTGAGATCAGGAGTTCAAGACCAGCCTGGCCAACATGGAGAGACCCCATCTCTATTTTAAAAAAAAAAAAAAAAAAAAAAGGGGCAAGCCACCAGGTCTGAATTGCAATATGATGGCAATTGAATCATGTCTTCCTCCTTGAAACCTCCAGTGCCTTTTTTTTTTAAAAAAAAGAGTTTCACGCTTCTTTTTTTTTTTTTTTTTTTAATTTTTATTGCATTTTAGGTTTTGGGGTACATGTGCAGAACATGCAAGATAGTTGCATAGGTAGTTTCACGCTTCTTACCCAGGCTGGAGTGCAATGGCGCCATCTCAGTTCACCACAACCTCCGCCTCCTGGGTTCAGGCAATTCTCCTGCCTCAGCCTCCGGAGTAGCTGGGATTACAGGCACACACCACCATGCCCAGCTAATTTTTTGTATTTTTTTTTTTCGGTAGAGACAGGGTTTCACCATGTTGACCAGGATGGTCTCGATCTCTTGACCTCGTGATCCACCTACCTTGGCCTCCCAAAGTGCTGGGATTACAGGCTTGAGCCACCGTGCCCGGCCCTTTTTTTTTTTCTTTTGAGACGGGCTGGCTCTGTCAACCAGCTTGGTCTCAAACTCCTGGAATCAAGCAATTCTCCCGTCTCAGCCTCCCAAAGTGCTGGGATTACAGGCATGAGCCTCCACACCCAGCCTCCAGTGACTCCTTGTCACACTCAGAATAAAACCCCAACTCCACCAAGACCTAGAAGGACTGACTTATTCTCACTTTAGAAACTTTCTCAGTTCCATCTCCCACTCTCTCTCTCACTCAACTCCCTTGATCCCAGCTCCTTCTCACCCCAGGGCCTTTGCCCTTACTGTTAAATCTGCCCATTCGACATTTTTCCCAATAGCTTCACCAATCCTAATACCTCCTTCTGAGAGAGGCCTTCCCTCCCCTTCCTAGCTCAACACATTCAGGTGGGTCACCACCCCACCACAACCTGTTTGATTTTCTTTTTTCTTTTTTTTTTTTTTAGATGCAGTCTTGCTCTGTCACCCAGACTGGAGTGTGGTGGCGTGATCTTGGCTCACTGCAGCCTCCACCTCCCAGTTCCAGCAATTCTCCAGCCTCAGCCTTCTTAGTAGTTGGAATTACTGGTGCACACCACCACGCCTGGCTAATTTTTGCATTTTTAGAAGAGAGGGGGTTTCACCATGTTGGCCAGGCTGGTCTTGAACTCCTGACCTCAGGTGATCTGCCAGCCTCAGCCTCCCAAAGTGCTGGGATTACAGGCGTGAGCGATCGAACCTGGCCTGATTTTCTTTTCTTTTTCTCTGAGATGGAGTCTTGCTCTGTCACACAGGCTGGAATGCAGTGGTGCAATCTTGCCTCACTGCAACCTCCACCTCCCAGGTTCAAGCGATTCTCCTGCCTCAGCCTCCTGAGTAGCTGGGATTACGGGCGTGCGCCACCATGCTCAGCTAATTTTCTTTTTTTGAGACAGAGTTTCGCTGTTGTTACCTAGACTGGAGTATAATGGCACGACCTCGGCTCACCGCAACCTCCGCCTTCTGGGTTCAAGCAATTCTCCTGCCTCAGCCTCCCGAGTAGCTGGGACTACAGACGTGCACCATCACGCCCAGCTAATTTTTGTATTTTTAGTGGAGACGGGGTTTCACCATGTTGATCAGGCTAGTCTCGAACTCCTGACCTCAGGTGTTCTGCCAGCCTTGGCCTCCCAAAGTCTGGGATTAAGGTGTGAGTCACTGCGCCCAGCCCCTGATTTTCTTTTAGCAGCACCTACCCAATCTCGAGTTACTTATTTCCCTACTCTAGGTAGCCTCCTACTCCTGGGAACTCTGGGAGTTGTGTTGGTCTGTGCCTAGAACTATGCTTGGCAAAAGTGCACTCTCAAAAATTATTTGTTGTTGAAAAAATCGGCCAGATTCAGTGGCTCATGCTTGTAATCCCAGCACTTTGGGAGGCTGAGGCAAGAAGATTGGTTGTGTCCAGTTCCAGACCAGCTTGAGCAACATGGGGGAGAACCCATCTCTACAAAAAATTAAAATTAGCTGGGCTGGTAGCATGCCCTTGTAGTCCCACCTACTCAGGAGGCTGAGGTGGGAGGATTGCTTGAGCTCAGGAAATAGAGGCTGCAGTGAGCAGAGAGAGCGCCACTGCACTCCAGCATTCCATCAGTGTGACAGAGCAAGATCCTGTCTCAAAAACAAAAAAAAAAAATAAGGAAAAAAAATCAACTCCAGATTTAGCAATGGCTAACCTTCCCTCCGATCTCCCTGAACTCATCTGCCCTATGTACCCTCACTCGTAAGCTCCCACCACACCATTCTCTACTGTTCCTCAAATACACCATACTCCAAACTGAAGATCTGGAGTAATACCTGCCTCAACCAGGTGCGGTGGCTCACGCCTATAATCCCAGCACTTTGGGAGGCCAAGGCGGGTGGATCATGAGGTCAAGAGATGGAGACCAACCTGGTCAACAAGGTGAAACCCCGTCTCTACTAAAAATACAAAAATTAGCTGGGCATGGTGGCGCGTGCCTGTAGTTCCAGCTACTTGGGAGGCTGAGGCAGGAGAATTGCTTGAACCCAGGAGGCAGAGGTTGCGGTGAGCCGAGATCAAGCCATTGCACTCTAGCCTGGATAACAAGAACGAAACTCTGTCTCGAAAAAAAAAAAACCTGACTCAGAGAGTAAAATGTCAGAGGGAGCCTGTGGTACACCAAGGACTCCAATAATGGCTCAGATTTACTGAGTGCCTGCTGTGGGCCTGGCACTCTTCAGCAGGAACATGAATAAAACAAGCAATCCCAGCTCTCATGAGGTGTAGCCATGGGGGAAGAGTGAAATACACAAGAAAAATAATGCCAGGCACAGCAGCACCTGGCTGTTTTCCCAGTAACTCAGGAGGCTGAGGCAGGAGGATTGTCAGAGGCCAAGAATTCAAGGACTGTCAGAGGCCAAGATTGGGCAACATAGTAAGACCACATCTCTAAACCAATGGGAAAAAAAAATTAGCTGAGCATGCTAGTCCCAGCTATTGAGAAGACTTGGGTGGGAGGATCCCTTGAGCCCAGGAGTTGAGGTTACAGTGAGCTGTGATTGCAACACTGCACTCCAGCTTAAGTGATAGAGACTCCCACTCAAAAAAAATCAAATAAACAAACAAATAAATAAAAAGGGCCAGTTGTGGTGGCTCATGCCTGTAATCCCAGCACTTTGGGAGGCTGAGGCAGGTGGATCAGCTGAGGTCAGGAGTTCAACACCAGCGTGGCCAACACAGTGAAACCCCATCTCTACTAAAAATACAAAAAATTAGCTGGGTGTGATTGCAGGCTACTCGGGAGGCTGAGGCAGGAGAATGGCTTGAACCTGGGAAGTGGAGGTGACAGTGAGCCAAGATCACACCATTGCACTCCAGCATGGGAAACAAGAGCAAGACTCTCTCAAAAATAAATAAATACAGAAATAAGGCCGGGTGCTGGGGCTCATGCCTGTAATCCCAACACTTTGGGAGGCTAAGGTGGGTGGATTATTTGAGGTTAGGTGTTCAAGACCAGCCTTGCCAACATGGTGAAACCCAATCTCTACTGAAAATAGAAAAATTAGCCAGGTTGGGCGCAGTGGCTCACCCCTGTAATCCCAGCACTTTGGAAGCCTGAGGCAGGTGGATCACCTGAGGTCAGGAGTTCAAAACCGGCTTGACCAACATGGAGAAACCCTGTCTCTACTAAAAATAGAAAATTAGCGGGCCATGGTGGCACACGCCTGCCATCCTAGCTAGTTGGGAGGCTGAGGCAGGAGAAATGCTTCCACCTGGGAGGTGAAGTTGTGGAGAGGCGAGATCGAGCCACTGCACTCCAGCCTGGGCAGCAAGAGTGAAACTCTGTCTCAAAAAAAAAAAAGAAGTGAAAATGTTTAAGTCTGCCAGGTAGTGATAAACGCTGTGGGGGGAGGGGTGAAGCAGGAGAGTAAGGAGGTAGGGGTTGCTATTTAGATAGGACGGCGAGATTGGGCCTCAGTGATAAGGTGATATTTGGGTAAATCCTGAAGAAGCCCCAGGATAGGTGGCTCCCGGTGTAGTCCCAGCACTTTGGGGAGGCCACAGCGGGTGGATTTCAGTTCATGACTTTGAGACCAGCCTGACCAACATGGTGAAACCCCATCTCTACTACAAAGTACACAAACTGGACGGGCGCGGTGGCTCCCGCCTGTCATCCTAGCACTTTAGGAGGCAGAGGTGGGCGGATCACCTGAGGTCGGGAGTTCGACAGCAGCCTGGCCAATAGGGCGAAAACCCGACTCTACTAAATATACGAAAATTAGCTGGGCGTGGTGGCACATGCCTATAATCCTAGCTACTCCGGAGGCTGACGCAGGAGAATCGCTTGAATACGCGAGGCAGAGGTTGCGGAGAGCAGAGATCGCGCCATTGCACTCCAGCCTTGGCAACACAGAGCAAAATTCCTTCTTAAAAAAAAAAAAAAAAAAAAAAAAAGAAAAATACAAAAATTGGTTGGGCATGGTTGTGAGCACCTGTAATCCCAGCTACTCCGGAGGCTGAGGCAGGAGTATCCCTTGAACCCGAGAGGCAGAGGCTGCAGTGGGCCTAGATCGGGGCATTGCACTCCAGAGCGAAACTCCGTCTCAAAAACAAACAAAAAAGTGAGCCGCCGCGCCCGCCCCTCCCGCTCCCCTGCAGCTCTCTACCTGCCCGCAGGTAACTTAGGGAAGGGGAGCCGCGCAGCTCCCTAGCACTGCGATGGGGCCGGTGAGGAGCGCCCCTTTTCCAGATGAAAAAACTGAGACTCCGAGAGGCTCAGCTTCTTCCCTCACACCGCACTTGTGAAAAAGAACTGGCCGCAGAAGTGGAAAGGCTGGCCCTGCAGAAAGAACCGAGTCCCCGAGGGCAGAGTACCCGTTCCCCAACCTGCCCTCCTCTGCGGCGGGGGATGGGCCCGCGGCCGGCCCTGGGCGTGGCAGGAAGGCCGTGTCCCTCCCCGCTGCCCACCCTCCGCCCTGGGCCTGCCGGGGTACCCGGGAGGTGGCGGCGGCCTGGAGCCGACCTGGCGCCTCCTCCCTCCCCAGAGGCCGGACGGGGCGGGCCGCGCCTCCCCCCTCCCCCCGCGCCGCCCCAGCGGGCGGAGGCTTCTCCCCAGGCCTGCCGGGCCCCTTGGCGTAGCTGATGGTTTCGTTTCCCTGGGCCCGGCCTCTCTTCTCCCTTCCCCCAGCCTTTGAATTCCTGGCTCCTTCTCCATTTTCTGGTCCCAGCTCCAATGTCGGCTCCTCGAGGAATCCCTCTCTAGGACCACCCTGGTTCCAGGCGATAATCCCGTCTTATTTTGTTTTCTTCAAGTTACTGAACCGAAAGGGAAATTATTTTGCTCATCGATTCATCTTCCAGGGCCTTCTGATCCCATTTGGAGTAAAAAACAAAGGTCCATAGAACAGACTACAAACCTCACTTCTTGGACCTCCTTCGGGGCAGCCCCTCCCCCTCCCCCAGTCCAGCCGCCCTGGCCCTGCCTCCTGACAGGCAGCACCTCAGGGCCTTTGCACTGGCTCTCCCCTGTCTGGAACGCTCTTCCTCCTGTTTTCCTACCTCTCTCATTTGTGTTTTCGTTTGTTTTTTTGAGACAGAGTCTTTCTCTGGCACCCAGGTTGGAGTGCAATGGGGCGATGATAGCTCACTGCAGGTTCAAACTCCACGGTCGAATGATCCTCCTACTTCAGGCTCCCAAGTAGCTGGAACTACAGGCACCCCCGGCTAATCCTCCCAAGGATTTTGTAGAAGCAAAGTCTCCCTGTGTTGCCCAAGCTGGTCTTGAACTCCTGGGCTCAAGTGATCCTCCTGCCTCTTGTCTCCCAAAATTCTGGGAGTACAGGACTGAGCCAACTGGTCAGTCTACTTCCTTTGCTGAATTGTCACCTCTTCAGACATAGCACATCCTCCTCCCCAAAGCTGCGTATCTCTTGGCTCACTGCAACCCCCATCTCCCGGATTCAAGCAGTTTTGCCTCAGGGTCCCCAGCCCAGCCAATTTTTGTATTTTTAGTAGAGATGGGGGCTTCACCATGTTGGCCAGACTGGTCTCAAACTCGTCACCTCAAGTGATTTGTCTGCCTGCCTTGCCCTGTCACAGTGTTGAGCCACTGTGCCTGGCCTGCTTTTTTGCTTTTCCTTTCCTTTGCTCCTATCTGCTCCTAAGGTACTAGGTAATTTATTTGTTTATTGTTCATCTGCTCCCATAAGAGATTTTCTTGTTTGTTTTGTTTTGTTTGAGATGGAATCTCACTCTGTCACCCAGGCTGGAGTGCAGTGCCCTGATCTTGGCTCACCGCAACCTCCGCCTCCCAAATTCAAGCAATTCTCTGCCTCAGCCTCCAGAGTAGCTGAGCTGGGAATTACAGGCACCCACCACCACACCTGGCTAATTTTTTTTTTTTTTTTTTTTTTAGAGACGAGGTTTCACCATGTTGTTCAGACTGGTCTTGAAGTACTGACCTCGTGATCCACCCACCTCAGCCTCCCAAAGTGTTGGGATTACAGGTGGAGCCGTTGTGCCTGACCAGAGATTTTCTATAATTTAACTACCCTTTCTTCAGTGCCCATAACGGTGTCTGGCACTCAAAAGGGAGTCAAGACATGAATGTTTGCAAGTCAATGAATGCACTTGTGTTCATATACATTTTCTCTCTCTGCCTCCTACCCTGATCCATGAGAGGGGAGACTGTGAGGTTTATCCTGGGCTATATCCTCACCATATACAATAACGGCCACCACATAGTAGGTACTTAATCAATGAATCAATGATTCCTCTGAGTTTTTCTGTTTTCTTTTGTTTTTTCTTTTTTTTTGAGACGGAGTTTCGCTAGTTACCCAGGCTGGAGTGCAATGGCGCGATCTCGGCTCACCGCAACCTCCGCCTCCTGGGTTCAGGCAATTCTCCTGCCTCAGCCTACTGAGTAGCTGGGATTACAGGCACGCGCCACCATGCCCAGCTGATTTTTTGTATTTTTAGTAGAGACGGGGTTTCACCATGTTGACCAGGCTGGTCTCGATCTCTTGACCTTGTGATCCACCTGCCTCGGCCTCCCAAAGTACTGGGATTACAGGCTTGAGCCACCTTGCCCGGCCTTTTTTTTTTTTTTTTTTTTTTTTTTTTACAGAGTCTTGCTCTGTCTCCCAGGATGGAGTGCAGCAGCCTGATCCTGGCTCACTGCAACCCCTGCCTCCCAGGTTCAAGTGATCCTCCCACCTTAGCCTCCCAAGTAGCTGGAACAACAGGCATGAGCGAATGCTCTGGGCCTTTTCCTTCTCCTTCAGTGTATGACCTGGAGTGAGCCACTCGGAGACTCCAGGTCCAGGCCTCACTTTTGCCAACCATAAAAAATGGATTCTGGAGGGCAGAAGATGTGAATCTGCCTAGCAGGGGCCTAGTTCTCATTAGCATCTTACCATCATTTTATTATAAAAAGTTCAAGCACTTTTTATAGAAAAGATGGGGGCAGGCAGAAGTATTCTGAGCATCTGAAACACTATCATTCTGATTTAATTGATAGTTATTGGCCAGGCAACCACTGTAACCCCAGTGCTTTGGGAGGCCCAGGCAGGAGGATCACTTGAGTCTAGGAGCTCCAGATCAACCTGGGCAACATAGTGAGATCTTATCACAACAAAAAAATTTGAGAATTAGCCAGGTGTAGGCTGGGCGTGGTGGCTCATGCCTGTAATCCCAGCACTTTGGGAGGTCAGGAGTTCGAGACCAGCCTGGCCAACATGGGGAAACTCTGTTTCTTTCTTTTTTTTTTTGAGACAGAGTTTCGCTCTTGTTACCCAGGCTGGAGTGCAATGGCGCAATCTTGGCTCACCGCAACTTCTGCCTCCTGGGTTCAGGCAATTCTCCTGCCTCAGCCTCCTGAGTAGCTGGGATTACAGGCACGTGCCACCATGCCCAGCTAATTTTTTGTATCTTTAGTAGAGACGGGGTTTCACCATGTTGACCTGGATGGTCTCGATCTTTTGACCTCGTGATCCACCCGCCTCGGCCTCCCAAAGTGCTGGGATTACAGGCTTG
>JAPYYA010005634.1:0-10621 GCA_028533165.1 Leontopithecus rosalia | reverse complement strand
CTGGGGGTGGGACCCGTCGAGCCTGATCACTTGGCTCCCTGCCTCCGAGCCTTTTGCTTTTTTTCTTTTTAAGTTGTAGGGTTGACTCTCTCCCAGGTGCCTCAGTCGCTGGCCGAAAGGGCACCGGGATCTGTGTGATTTCCCGTGCAGCCACCCGCTGTGCTGGTTCACAATTCACCTCCCAGAAATCTCCTGGTCTAGTTCACCGTTCAAAACCCGTTCAGTCAGATGAACATAGCAATCTGCCCTCCCAAGTCTCAAATTTAACATAGCAATCTGCCCTCCCAAGTCTCAGTTTAACAGGGCGCCCAGACCCGTGTGTTTTGTGCGCCGGCCGCTGCGGCGGCGCTGGCTGCCTGGCCGCGCCAGCGGAGAGCGCTGCACTTGAGTCCTGTGTGCCTTTTACACCTGGGCTTTTCCCCCGCTCTGTGGGCTATAAGGATCCGTCTGAAAATGCGGTGTTTGCTTACCCTCTGCGTCTTGACTGAGAGCTGCAGTGGTGAGTTGCTTCTAGAGCGCCATCTTCCTTCCAAGCCCCCTTTTCCCCTTCACATTCTTGTCTCCTTCCTACCTTTCCAGCTGCTTCCAGGACACATATTTACATTCTAGCCAGTGAGAGGCCTCTCCCCTATGAGACCGGTGGTCCTCAGCCTCTCTGCAGGCTGCTCTTGCCTCCTGGAATGCCCTTCCATCCTTGTTCATCTGACATGCTCATTACTGCTCATCTAAAAACGTTCATACTTGATCAGCCTGGCCAACACGGTGAAACCCCGTCTCTACTAAAAATACAAAATCAGCCAGGCATGATGGCATACATCTGTAGTCCCAGCTACTTGGGAGGCTGAGACAGGAGAACCACTTGAACCCTGGAGGCAGAGGTTGCAGTGAGTCAAGATGGCGCCACTGCACTCCAGCCTGGGTGATAGAGCAAGACTGTCTCAAAATAAATAAATAAATAAATAAAAACGTGCATGCCCTTTGATCCATTCATTCTGTACCTGAAAACTTACTCGAAGGAAAGAAATATAAAATACAGAAAAAGTTTGATGCTCAAAAATGTTCACTGCAGAATTATTTCTATTGGTGCTGAACTAGCAATATCCTAAGTGTCTAACCTAAGGGCCGCAGATAAGACTATGGTCAATCACAAAATAGAGTATCACAGAACTATCAAAAATGATGAAAGTAAAGCTGACTGTCAAAGTCTAATTTTCAAAAAGTTAAAAACATAATTCTGACATAAATATACAGTGAATAGACGGCAAAGATTCATTTATTTATTTATTTTTTTTGAGACGGAGTTTTGCTCTTGTTACCCAGGCTGGAGTGCAATGGCACGATCTCGGCTCACCGCAACCTCCGCCTCATGGGTTCAGGCAATTCTCCTGCCTCAGCCTCCCGAGTAGCTGGGATTATAGGCGTGCGCCACCACGCCCAGCTAATTTTTTGTATTTTCAGTAGAGACGGGGTTTCACCATGTTGACCAGGGTGGTCTCGATCTCTGGACCTCGTGATCCACCCGCCTCGGCCTCCCAAAGTGCTGGGATTACAGGCTTGAGCCACGGCGCCCGGCCCAGATTCATTTATTACTGAGGAAGGCAGCAGGGTGGTGAAGGTCTTTTAAAAAGACCAGAAAAAAAATGTGTAGTCATAGGAAAAATAATTACTGAAATCAGATTACTAAATCAAATACGAACCTGACCAGTACCCTACAAGGTGATAAACTCTGACCGTTGGGATTATATTTTCAGTCAAACAGAAAGCATTTTCATCTTTACTGGCAAGAATCATTATAACTTACGAGCCTTCCATAAGTCAATATGTAACTTCACAGAATTTGGGCCCTGGAGGGTTAGGAGGCCTGCGGATCAGTGCTTCTCAAATTTTACTGTGTATAAGAATCACATGAGGAACTCTGTTAAAAGGCAGATTCTGAATTAGAGTCTAGAGTGGGGCCTGAGAGCCTAGATTGCAAATAATCTGGTCCATGGACCACACTTTGAGTAGAAAGGGGCGAGGGCAAGCTCCAGTCTGACACTGAAAGGATATGTATCATCCTTTTGCCTGATTTCCAAATTATAGATACTTTTGAAAACATGTAATCATGTGGGGAAAATGGTAAGTTTATTATGCTAAGTTAAAAAATCAGAAGATGCTGGCTCATGCTTATAATCCCAGCACTTTGGGAGGCCACGGTGGGAGGGTTGCTTAAGCCTAGGAGTTCAAGACCAGTCTGGGTAACATAGCAAGACCTTGTCTCTACAAAACACAGAAATTAGCTGGGCCTGGTGGCATGCACCTGTCATTCCAGCTACTTGGGAGGCTGAGGCTGGAGGATCATATGAACACAGGATATCAAGGCTGCAGTGAGCCGTGACTGTGCCACTGCACTCCAGCCTGGGTGACAAAGCAAGATCCTGTCTAAATAAAATAAAATACAAACAAATTAAAAATAAAATAAAACAAAATAGGCTGGGTGAGGTGGCTCATGCCTGCGATCCCACCACTTTGGGAGGGTGAGGCAGGTGGATCACTTGAGGCTAGGAGTTCAAGCCAGCCTGACCAACACGGCAAAACCCCATCTCACACAAAAATTAGCCAGGTGTGGTGGTGCACGCTTGTAATCCCAACGTCTTGGGAGGCTGAGGCAGAGAATCACTTGAATCTAGGAGGTAAAGGCTACAGCAAGCCGAGATTGCATCACTGCACTCGAGCCTGAGCAACAGAGCAAGACTCTGTCTCAAAAAAATAAAAAATCAGAAGATTATCTAGTATATAGAAGATTTCAGCTTTGCAGAAATATAGTAGGAACTCTTTAAATAGGTGTGTTTTAATATTAAGAATATTATTTCTTTTCCACTTTTTACTTTATTTTTAACTGAGCATTTAAAAGCAAGTAAAACCAATTTTTTCTTTGAAGTAAAGACTCTGATCCAATATCTCCTTTCCCAAGAAGCCTGCCTTACTTCCCTGTCTTCAGCAGAATTAATCTTTCACTGAGATCTTGGAAACACAGTTCTTTTTTTTTTTTTTAATTTTTATTGCATTTTAGGTTTTGGGGTACATGTGCAGAACATGCAAGATAGTTGCACAGGTACACACGTGGCAGTGTGTTTTGCTGCCTTCTGCCCCCTCACCCATATTTGGCACTTCTCCCCATGCCATCCCTCCCCTGCTCCCCCCCCCCGCGCTGTCCCTCCCCTATTTCCCCCAACAGACCTCAGTGTGTGGTGCTCCCTTCCCTGTGTCCATGTGTTCTCATTGTTCATCACCCGCCTATGAGTGAGTATATACGGGGAAACACAGTACTTTTCAACCTACTCTAGCATCCCAATGTATAAAAGCTACTCAGGTGGGCAGCTAGAATCCAGCCTACTCAGCCCCCGTTTGTTTTTATTTTTTGGAGACAGGGTCTCACTCTGTTCTTAGACTGTGAAGCGGCACAATCTTGGCTTACGATAGATTCAACCTTCTGGGCTCAAGTGATTCTCCCATCTCAGCCTCCCGAGTGGCTGGGACTACAGGCACACACACCATACCCAACTAATAATAATAATAATAATGATTATTGTAGAGACATGATTTTGCCAGGTTGCCCAGGCTGGTCTCAAACTTCTGTGCTGAAGTTATCTGCCTGCCTCAGCCCCCCAATGTTTTGGGATTACATGTGTGAGCCACTACACCTGGCCAGCCTCTCTTTCTAAGCCCTGTTTCTTCCTACCCTGGCCTCAGCAGCCCCTGAACCAACTTAAGGGAACCCATGGCTCCAACAAAACGGAGTTTTAAAACCACAGCTGTGTACTTCACAGTCACAGTTCTAGGTCCTTCTCATTCTCTAAGGTAATGATGAATCTTCCTGTCTATGGACTCCAGTAAACTGAATTCATATACAATAAGGACGTCAATGCGTGCCTTCCTGTCACCTGAACCAAGGCAGTGATTCATTATATGATTCATGAATATACAAATGAATACAGTCAACATCCTTTCTGCTAAAAAATCAGATGAATTATGAGCATGACTCAGTCTGCAACAAAAGAGATGGTGGGATTTGAAGCTGGAGTCTCTGAATGTGATTTTCTTTCTCCTTCAAAAATACATTTGCAAATGTTAAATCTTTTGGGGGAGTCCTGGCCATCCAACCATCCATCTGCCCAACCACCCACCTATCCATCTGTCAATCAATTTGTCCATCCACTCAGTCCATCCGTCCATCCATCCATCCAATGAATGTGTCTGTAGTGTCTCCTATGTGCTAGACATTGTGGAAATTCATCGATGAATAAAATAGGCAGTCTTTGCACTCACAGAACTTCCAGCTTCCAGAGACTACCAGCCAATTAGGCAAATAAATGCAAAATTATAACTGTGGGAAGTGCTACAAGGAGAGGCTCATGAGGATAAAAGATCCTCATGATAGAGGCATGGAGTGAACAGAGTTCCCTGAGGAGCCACTTGAACTGAAGGTGAAAGGACAAGCAGAAATGAACCCTTTGGCATGTGTGAACTTGGCAAGGGTGAGACACTGCCATCAGCCAGTGGACTGGAGCAAACAGAATGAACAAGCAGCCACAGGAAGATGCTCACGATGTGCCGGAGAGGCAGGAGATGGAGGCCGCAGTAAGATCTCCATGCTTTACCATAAGAGGAATGGGAGGCCACTGGGGGGTTTGGAGCAGGGGAGTGATGTGATTTGCATTTTGCAAAGGATGCTGCAAAATGAATCTAGATTGGAAGACATAACTGCACGTGGGAGTACAAGGAGAAAACAGTCCCAGTGAGAGGGCTGCAGGGGAAACGGTTTCACCAGGCTAGATCCATGCTTTCAGTAAGAAAGGAGGTGGTGTGAAAGGAGGAAATTGACTGAGGAGGGGAAGTCTGCTGGTTTTGAGGGAGTAGCTGTGAGGGTGGCAGCAGGCTGAGCTGGGGAAGGCAGGCACTCTGGCCAGTGGAGGGCTGGCTGACGGCCTGGTGTGGACCCTGGCTGGAGGGCTCATGCACTGGACGCTGACCAGCAAAACAGAAGAAAATGAGGAGCGTGAGGATCTGTCTCAAGGGGGCCTTTGAGGAGGGCAAACAGGCCTTTGATGCAGGTCCACACGCTGGCACCCTGCCTACTGCTGTAGAGTTTAATGCACCTGAGGTTGGCAAGCTGGTGTCAGGGAGTGGCCAGAAGCCAGCTTCCAGTCTGAGGCAGTGGGTGAACCCAAACCACGCTATCTGATTTACTTCTGTGTTTCTGGAAAAACTTTTATGTTCTAACCAACGCAAATATGACTAATGTAACAGCTGGCAATGCCCATGTCTCCACAAGGCCTAGGAATATGACCACAATGGAGTACATCTCACCCAGGCCTCTGCTGGATGGACGGCTTCCAGTGGCGGGGGACAGCTCAACACCACCCAAGAGGAGGTTCAACTCCACACCTAGGCCAGCAGAAGGTTGATGACAGGGGCAAGACACTCTGCAGTCAACGTCACACACTTGTCTCAACAGAAGGAAGGGATTTACATACAATAAGAAGTGGGAAGAGAAGGACATTGGGGATAGTGACATGATATTTCCACCTGCTTCCGATTCCATCTAATAGTCAGTGGAGGTGTGGAGGAGGGGTGGAAGACAGGGCGGTGGAGGCTGGAAGAAATGCTTTCAGCAGAATCATGCCCCAGATGCCTGTCGGAACTCAGCCTCAGAAAGCAAGCCGGTTCAGGGGCACAGGGAGATTTATGGAGACGACATAAACGAACAGAAAACAAACTGTGCATTTGGCAAGATTGGCACTGTAAGTCTGTGCTGTGATGAACGAGATGTCAAACGTGCCCCGTGCCTGCCAGGTGTCACATTTCT
This sequence comes from Leontopithecus rosalia, assembly GCA_028533165.1. Taxonomy (NCBI): domain Eukaryota; kingdom Metazoa; phylum Chordata; class Mammalia; order Primates; family Cebidae; genus Leontopithecus; species Leontopithecus rosalia. Next base: position 4,773 of record JAPYYA010005634.1, on the reverse strand, counting down.
GAAATTTCCTGCTCTGTTAGAATTTGTAGAGGAATGAGCTGAGCTCTGCTAATACCTGTTATTGGTAATGGATCACATTTGTAGAGTACCTACTATGTGCTGACAGGTGTTCTATCTACTACTCCCCATAATCCTCACATAGCTCCTTAGAGAGAGAGGAAATGGAGCTCATTTACCTCAAGTTATAGATTGTCCTGAGGAGCCTTTATTCCCGTCTGAACATCTGTGCATCTGGTTAAGGACCAGGACACAATGGAAGAGGTCCAAGGCCAATTGACCACCAAGTAAGTCTGCACATGATGTGCTTCCGAGGCCATGAGAGCCAAGGGTCACTCCTAAGACAGAGGGTCAGCTGTCTACCACCCAGGACTGCGATCCCTCCCACCTGCTCCGTGTGTGGGCTCTGGGCTACAGGACAGCACCGGCTGGGGGGCAAAGGGTCAAGGGAGACTCAGGGCTTGCCAACAGGCAGAACTGCGGGCAGACCTGGCTCTTCCACTGACCAGCTGCGGGACATCCGGCAGGCTCACTCACTCCCGGAGTCTCCACTTCCTCAATTGAAAATGGAAGTCATAGTGTGTGGTGTACAGGGATGATGCCACAGTGACAGGAGGTAACCATAGCACATGCCCAGCACCTCACAGGAAGTGAGCAGATTCAAGCACACCTCACACAAGGTCATTCCTCTTAATGGGACATGGGCACCCATGCTGAGTGAAGCACCCAAGCTTGGAGTGGGTAACATTTCTGTCTGTGGCTAAAACTCGGTTCTCTGCCCAGATGCCCTTGGGTCCCCTCTCTGGCTTCGACCTGCCCAGCCCCCAGGTTTGGCATGCCTTCACCTCTGGAGGCCTGCCTCACTTTTAGAGGGTGAAGTGCCTTGGGGTTCCTACCTCTGAGACAGCCTTAACCAATGACTGGCAGGTACAGGAGTGTGACAGGCCACTCCTGTCTGCACACGTGTGTGTGTGCGTGTGTGTATGGGCGTGTGTGCGTGCTTGCCTGCTTCCAGGCAGGACCAACTCCAAGGTGTTGAGTTCTAGAATTCACACAGGATCAGGGTGAGGCTAAGGCGGTCCCTGAAATCTCAACCTTGCTTCCCTTCTCCTCTTTCCTATCCTGTCCCATTTCTTTCCGGGTCCCACTGGGAACACCTCCCTAAATAAACTGCTTACATGATGCCCTCATCTCAGGGTCTGCCTCTTGAGAATCTAGCCCGAGACACCATCTGACTTCATCTGGAATGCCTGATCTTCTTTGTACATGTAGGAAATTCCTTACAGACACTTTGGGCACATACGCACACAGTGCTGCAGGACTGTGTATCGTGCGTGTGTGTGTGCACGTGCGTGTGTGCATGCATGTATGAACACGTGTGTGCGTGTGCCTCTGCATGTGGGGCATGTGCACGTGTGCCTGTGAGTGTGCCTGTGCACGTGTGTGTGCGCGTGGGTATGTGCGTGTGTGTACGTGTGCCTGTGTGTGCGTGCGTGGGTGTTTTGACTTGTTTGGGGCTGTGGAAGTCTTAAGGGTAAAAATTTCATCTTGTTCATCCTTACTGGGGGTATAACTAGCGTCTAGTGAAAGCTTCTGATGGAGTAGGCGACCTTCTGAAAATACCACTTTCCATAACAGTGGCTTCTTTAGAGCCCAGGGGTCCAGTGAGGGGCTATGGAAGCCATCAAGGGAAAACGGTGGCTTGGAAGCTACCAAGAGGGAGTTCCAGGAACCTCACCCCTGAGTCAACCAAAGCATATTTCAAAGTGGAAATGGGTTCTGTTGCCTAAAAATAATGATGATGATGATGATGGTGGTGGTGGTCATGATGACCGGAAACTTGGATTTAAACTGACCAGGACTTGAGGACCTGGGGAGAAGGTGGCTCATTTTCATGGGTTCATCTTCTCCTTGGCCATCTCTTTATGCATGACAGCCACTATTAACGCAGGGCCCCTGTGGATGTGCCATGCAAGGGGCTTTGCATCGAGATGATGCTGGACCCCTCCCAGCCCTGCAGGGTAAGCACTCCTTAGGTGTGACTGGCACCAGTCACTGCACCTTCACTGACACAGACCTACTGGCCATTTGCTCTACCTCCTCTGGCACCCTGACCTCTTGCCAGGTGACAGTCTCAGCCTTCTCACCGGCTCCTTATTTCCACCCTTGCCCCTACAATCCCCCGTCCGCACAGTGGCCTATGATTTTTAAAGAACATACATTGAATCATGCCATTAACCGCTCCAAACAGAGCTTTCAATGGGTTTCCTTTGTAACCGTCCAGTGGTGTTACCTGGTGTGGACTCTGCCTACGTCCACTGTAGTTCTCTTCACTGCTCACCAGCTTCCTGCTACCTGGTCTTTCAGTGCCTTGAAGAAGCCAAGCCGTTTGGGTCTCCATACAGCTCTCCTCCCCAACTGGGACACTCTTCCTCATGCTTACTAAGCAAACTCCTTCTCACCTACCAGTCTCAGCTTCCTTGGAGAAACATTCCTCGGCCCCCAGTCTGAAGCAGGCTACTCCCTGGGGACCAAGCTCAACTGGAAATAGAATCTTAGTTTGTGTCCTTGCTGATGGCTGCCCCGGGAGGGCGGGGATCATGTCTCCTTTGTTCCCAAGTGAGTCCCCAGTGCCTAGCACAGTGCCTGGCTCTTAGCAAGCCCTCAGTAAATGCTCATCAAACAAGTACTTGGGGTTACTACCTCTGGAGTAGCCCCAACCAATGACCAGCAGTTACAGGAGTGTCGGAGCCCTGCTCCCCATCATTTCCTAATAATATGCCTCGTGTGTTTGGCAAACTATACTGAAAGTTTTCTCAATTCTTGATGGTCCAGAGCTTAATTCTCACATGTGGGGAGGTGGCTGAGAAGAAAGAACTGCCCACCACCCATTGTGGGCAGCACAGGATGAGGGTGGTGATAACCCTTCAACAACCCTCCTCTTCACCCTACATCGCAGCATAATGCAAGGTTCAAGGGGGAAAGACTATCATCATATGAAACGTGACTGTAACTGTAATTGGTCACATAAATGATAAATAACGAGTCATCGTCTATTTCATGACAGTAAAAGTGGTAAACTTTGCCTCCAGAAGCAGTACACCAAAGGAATGGTAAGTGGCAGGCTTTTGGGGTAATCTTGTTTGCCATGTTGAAAGATGCCTCTCTGGTTGAGATACCAGGCTTGCATCTTTGGTGGGGCAGTGCCGGGAGTGCTGTGAAGTCACGTGTGGGCAGGACTGCAAGGTGCTGTGCCGCCCTGAGCAGCGGCTGTGCACGTGCCCTTCTTCTAGGAGCTCCGTGCTGGTATTGTTGAACCTTCTCAGCAACTCCAGAAGTAGAAAGGATTCTGCCTGACTCCAGAGCACAAGATGGGGAAGCCAGGGACAGCTGTGTCCAGTGTCCAGGTCGCCATGCCAGACTTCCTGTGCCTGGACCTAGCCTGTAGCCCGCAGGTTTCTGGATCTCTCTGATTTTTGGTCTGGTTCTCTAGCCTTCCAGCGCAATTCTGAGCAGTACCACTGGATAGCCTTTGAGTCCATTCTGATTCTGCTGAAGCAAGACAGACCTAGTCTTTCTGGCTGGCACTGAAGACCTTAGTCTGGTGCACGCTCCACATGGCAGCAGCTTACTGACTAATCTGTGGTCTTAGGTGTTTATCATGTATTCTGCTATTTGAAAATATCAAGAAAATAGCAAGAACTCGAGTACATGTCTCATACAGACAGACGGGAGTTTGAGGGGATGTCTTGCAGTAACAGAGCTGATTCCATAAAGTCTTGATTTGCCTTGGGGGAGTTTCTGGCCTCGGAAGTTGGCAGCTCTCCTTAAAAGATGGGGACCTTTCGTCTTCTGTGGGCCTTAGTAACCGATTCAGGGATCAGGGAAAGCACCTTCAGCCCTCAGCGTCATCTGATACCTTTTTAGGCTGCATGAAGAGAGATGAACCTCTCCGGAGCCTACTCGTTTTCTTTCTGAAGGCCTTGCTGGAGATAAATTCCTTTTCTTTCCTCAGCCAGCTTTCCAGGGCATGATTAGCTATGTTCATCCTGTTCTTCATCTTTATGGTTTCTGTGGGCCTCAAACAACACGTTCTGGCTTTTCCCCTCTCACCCCCTACTCACTCCCTGAAAGGTAAGTGGAGCTGGGCTGAATAGGAAATTCAACATGTAATGGGCACCTCACAACCAGCACTTTGTGCAGTCACACAGGCCTCCCCTGGCATTGTCAGGTTTGGGTCTGTACAGAGCCAGGTCTGGCTGATGTGGCTGGCCCTAGGCTCCCCGAGAAGGGTCATTAGTGAACCAGGCAAAGCCTCAGAATCTATGGCTTATTTCCAGTTATTCACCTAAATGCTCTGTAAAGCATAACTTGTACCATGGCATAAAAATAAAAGACAAAGAATCACAAGACATGTGCACATGCTCCGGGCACCCTGGAGGTTTCCTGCGCCCGTGTTCGCACGTGCGGCACAAACCTGAGGGCATCATGCTATGAGGAGATGGGGGCTGTGATGACTTGTGGGGTCAGGAATTTCAACCTAGAGAATCGGGCGGGAATGGGAAATCAGCAAGATGAAGCTCTCTCCCGCTCCCAGGCCCCTCTCTACCTCCAGCCTCCTGCGAGAGCAGATTAGTCTTTATCCAGAAATTAAGGGAGAGCTTGCTCGTAAAGGTAACAAGCTGCCGTCACTTCTAAAAGATGCGTATGCTGATTTCAAAGACCCTGTGTCTTCCACACAGGTAAAAGCTGCCGGAACATGTCAAGAGCCAAAGG
>JAPYYA010005633.1:0-10621 GCA_028533165.1 Leontopithecus rosalia | reverse complement strand
TTTTCTGTTCTTGTGTCAATTTGCTGAGAATGATGTTCTCCAGATTCATCCATGTCCCTACAAAGGACACGAACTCATCATTTTTGATTGCTGCATAATATTCCATGGTGTATATGTGCCACATTTTCCCTGTCCAGTCTATCATCGATGGGCATTTGGGTTGATTCCAGGTCTTTGCTATTGTAAACAGTGCTGCAATGAACATTCGTGTGCATGTGTCCTTATAGTAGAACGATCTATAGTCCTTTGGATATATACCCAGTAATGTGATTGCTGGGTCAAATGGAATTTCTATTTCTAGGTCCTTGAGGAATCGCCACACTGTCTTCCACAATGGTTGAACTAATTTACACTCCCACCAGCAGTGTAAGAGTGTTCCTATTTCTCCGCATCCTCTCCAGCATCTGTTGACTCCAGATTTTTTTAATGAACGCCATTCTAACTGGCGTGAGATGAGCAGATCTCAGAAAACTTCTTGGAAAACTTAGAAGACTTCAGAAATTAAAAAAAAATAATTTACAGATAAATTATTAGATATTTAAGTAATTCTTCATTACATGAATATAATAATATTGTATGGCATTCATATTTTTAAATATAAAAAAATGTTTAACTCAAAAAAGTTATTTGACAGTTTTAAATATATACCATATCTAAGTGGACCATCTTCCATAGTCAATTAAATTACATTGCCTGAGAGACATATCTCATGAGCTGGATGTCCAGGTACTTTTTTAATTCGGTATACACTACATATATATATATATATATATATATATATATATATATATATGTGTGTGTGTGTGTGTGTGTGTGTGTGTGTGTGTGTGTATAACTTAATGATTAAAAACTACAAACAGTATAAGCCAATTGGTTTGAAAATTAAGGGATATTCATAACATTCTTAGACTACAAAACTGTTGTATGACTATGTTGAATACCATTTGTACATTTATGTTCCATTGCTGAATTAAAAATTGCCTCAAGGTTGATATCTTAAACACTACAAATTTGATGTCTTACAAATCTATAAATTAAGAAGTCCAACATGGATCTCATGGGGTTAAAATTAAGTATCTCCAGGCCTGTGCTTCTTCCTGGAGTCTCTGGGGAGAATATATTTGATTGTCAGTCTCAGTTTTCTGAAGCTGCCTCTATTCCTAAACTTATATTCTCTTGCTCCATTGTCAAAGTCAGAAATATAGCACCTTTATGACCATTCTTTTATACTCAAATTTTCTTTAGATTACAGCCAGGAAAAGTTTTATCCTTTTATGATTCATGTGATTAGATTGGGTCCAACAGGATAATTCATAATCAATACACCCTCTCAGGGTCCTTAACCCTAATCACATCTGCCATGTAAAGCAACAGACTCACAGGCTCCTGGATTGGAGAGTAGACATCTTTGAAAGGCTATTTTGCCTACCACAATTAGTCTTACTCAGTCTACTAATTGATGAAAAAAAAAAACAGCCAACAAAAGATTACCAGTAAGTTAAAAATGACAAATATAATATTATCTAAAACAAATGTACTCATTAAAAAATGAAAGTAGATATATTTTAGATTAAGTTGTTATGAAGATAATAAGAGTGAATAAATAGACTCTCCCCTCATGAAGCATAATTTAGTTGAGCAGAGTGAATGTGAACCATAAATCATATAAATGCAAACTGCAATTACAAGCAGTGAAGTGCTGTCAATAAATATAGAGCTGCATAAGGGCATGGAGGGTGCAATATCTGAGGTGGCCGTAATTAAAACCAAATACTTAGAAAAGGGCTCTGCAAAAATGGAAATCGAAAGAGAAAACCAAAAAGGTCATCAGATCAACCTTGAGGAGATCTTGATAAAAATATTCTGCAAAAGATATTAAGATGTCGCTAAGGTTTTAAAAGAAAGAAAAAACTGTGTGTTTAAGAAAGTACAAAAATAGCAGTTTATCTGAAGCAGAGTGAGCAAAGGGAAAAAGTCAATTTTGGACATGCTAAATTTGAGATGCGTATTACAAATGCATGTAAGAGTCAGAATTTAATATAACTAGTCTAGACTTCAGGAGAGAGTCAGGACTAGAGCTGGAGACGGTCCACAGCAAATGGTTGATAGTTCACACCCTGGAAGTATCGTGGAGGAGCCAAAAACTGATGCTGAGATGGAGGCGCCAATAAGATAAAAGAAGAAATTATGAGAGTGTCACTTCCAGGAAATCACCTAAAGTAGTAGTTCAAGAAAGAGGGAGTGATCAGTTATATTTGCAGAGATGGTTAACCAAAAACTGTTATTAAAACAGGAGATCCTAAAAATAGATATGAATACAACTTAAACATTTTAATTTAAGTTAAATATTCATTTATGAGTCCACTGTTTGAAGGGATGGGTGTATTTTATTCGAGGGTGGGTTTATTAATCTATGTGTTAATGGAGAATAATTCATGATTTTTAAAAAGATCTATCCTGTTGTTTGTGATTGTCTTTTCACACTATAATATAATATAATATAATATAATATAAATGTTCAAATAATTTGTACAAAGCATTTTATTTATTACAGAAACACTCATTTTCTCTTTAGAATTATATATCAGAAGTTTATGTAATTTTTACTTAATTATAAACTACAATAATAAATATACCTAGCCCAAAATACATGGAAATAAATATAACATAATTGGTAAACAGAAAATTGTCAGAATATTAGAATATTAAAGCGTAGAATCATAAAAACACATATTCAGGGATTTGTGATAGTTTGTTTTACATAATTAAATCAAACCTATGTTTAATAAGGAATCGGTCAGGTTGCAGATAAGAAAAGTGCTGACCAGAAGAATTAAGTACATGGCCAAAGTCAAACAGTTAGTGATATAGCCCAGGAGTCTAGAATCTCTGGGCCATGGGCTGGTTTTGGTCACTGGCCTGTTAAATGGGCTGCCCAACAGGAAGTCAGTGAGCTGTAGGGGAGAAAGACAAGCTTCATCTGTATTCACAGCAATTCCACACGGCTCATATTACCACCTGAGCTCCACTGCCTGTCAGATCAACAGCAGCATTAGGTTCTTATAGGACCCTATTGTGAACTGCACATGAAATGGATCTGGGTGGGGGCTTCTTATGAGAATCTAACACCTGATGATCTGTCACGGTCTCCCATCATCTCCAAATGGGATTGTCTAGTTGCAGGAAAACAAGCTCAGGGCTCTGAGTGATTCTACATTATGGTGAGTTGTATCAGTATTTCATTATATATTGCAATGTAATAACAATAGAAATAAAGTGCACAATAAATGTAATACACTTGAATCATCTTCTTACTCCAGTCCTGGGAAAAATTGTCCAATACAAAACCAATGTCTGGGGCCAAAAATGTTGAGGAATGCTGACATAGCTGATATTTGAAAACAAACTTGTAGAGCCCCAAATTCCATGTTTGTTTTTTTTCCTTTTTCTTTTTCTTTTTTATTTATTTTTTTGCTATTAAATAACTCTTCCACAAAATATAAGCTATAAGCTTTGCTTTTACTTGCAATATTCTTAAAGTTATTTATAATTTTAACATCATATTTTGAATAAAGTATAAATACATTTTTAAAATATTCAAATGTAAAACTAAATAGTGCAATGTTCCACAGACAAAGATCCATAAAGAAGAAGGTATTTAGCATATGTAATGAGATTTTACCTAATCTATTTCCACTAAATTATTTTCAGAGAGATGAAAATTTATAATTTACAAGAATGTAATACAATGATTTTTCCTCCTTTTAAGCAGACTATTTTTTTTTGTTAGACTTTAAGTTCTTGGATACATGTGCAGATCGTGCAGAATTGTTACAGAGGTATACACACGCCATGGTTGTTTGCTGCATCTATCCCCCATCATCTACATTAGATATTTCTCCTAATGTTATCCCTCCCCGATCTACCCCTTCCCTAGTCTCCCACCCGCCAACAGGCCTCAGTGTGTGATGTTCCCCTCCCTGTGTCCATGTGTTCTCATTGTTCAACATCCACTTATGAATGAGAACATTCGGTATTTGGTTTTCTGTTCTTGTGTCAGTTTGCTGAGAATGATGGTTTCCAGCTTCATCCATGACCCTGAAAAGGATATTAACTCATCCTTTTGTGTGGCTGCATAGTATTCCATGATGTATATAAGCAGACTATTTTTAAGAGCGGTTTTAAGTTGACAGGAAAATTGAGCAGGAAGTACAGAGAGTTCCCAAATACTCTCAACATGAACACAGCTTCTCTCATGATCAGCATCTTATACTGGAGTGCAATACCTGTTATAATTAATAAACCTAAATTGATACATCCTTACCACCAAGGTCCAAATTTATCATTAGGATTCATCCTTGAAGTACATTTTACGGTTTCGACAAAAGTGTAATGACATGTGTTCCGCCATTACAGTATTGTACATAATAGTTTCAATATCTTAAAAATTATTTGTCCTCCCCATATTCATCTCTGTCTCCCTATTAACCATGGTAAAAACTGATCCTTTCACTAACTCCATAGTTTTGCTTATTCTGGATTGTCTTATTATTGGAATCATATAATTTATAGACTTTTCAGATTGGCTTAGTTCACTCAATGATATGTATGTAAGTTCCTTTTACATCTGTTCATGGGCATGATAGATCATTTATTTTCAGTACTGAGTAATGTTCTCTTTGTCTGCATTTACTACAGTCTGTCCATTCATTCACATACTAAGGATGTTGGCTGATTTCATGTTTTGGAAATTATGAATGAAAATGGCATAAACATTCTTGTGCAGGCTTTTGTATGGACATGGGTTTCAACTCCTTTAGGTAAATATCAAGAAGGGTATTTGCTGGATCATATGGTAAGAGGATGTTTCGTTTAAATGAAACTGCCAAACTGTCTTACAAAGTGACTGTTAACGATTTTGCATTCCACCTGCAATGAATAAGAGTTCTTCTTGTTTCATATTCTCTCCAGAACTTGGTGTTGTCAGTGTTTTAGATCAGGGTCATTCCAATAGGTGTATAATATATCTTTTTTGTTTTAATTTTAGTTACTAAAATGGAATACAATATGAAGCATACTAAAATTACAGTAAAACAGGAAAAAAGAAAAAAAAGCTTTAAAAAAGGGTATATGTGAAGTGGTAAGGATAATACAGTTTTAATTAGAATTAAAATAAATCTCAGTAATAATTAAGATAAAATTAAAATTCTTGAACAGATGTAGGGTTAAGGGCCCCACAGGGTCGTAGGGTGTGCTGCCCTTATGCTGTGCTGAGGTGCAGGATCTGATAAATAAAGAGCACATAGAAGTACAAGGAAAATGCAGCTGGACTCGGGGGGCCACGCCTCCTATAAGCAGAGAGAGGCGAGGCCCCGAATGTCCAGAAGCATCTGTATTTATTGGGTATAAGTTAGGGGGCAGGGTAGTGAGTGAAGTCATCTTTAAGGATAGTGATAGGGTCATGAGCAATAAAACAAGGGGTTCACCCCCATTAGGTCACCTAGGCTAGGAGGTGGACAGTGCGCAGCAACGGGTCCACCCCCATTAGGTCATCAAGGCAAGGAGATGGGTTGTGTGCAGTAAGGGGTCCACCCCCATTAGGCCACCAAGGCATGGAGGTGGGCCGTGCACAGTGAAGAGGGTGCAGTGTGCTGCACCCTCTACCTATGGGCATGCTACTCTTAAGAATATCTATAGGAGGATGCTTAAGTCACACAGCAGTGACAGACCTGTCAGGGTCTACCATCACCTGCTGGCAGCTTCCAGTGAGTTCTATAGGAGAATGCTTTTGAGCTAGCACAGTAACAAGAGCAGATGAAGATCACAGTCACCAAGGTGCAATTATCCGGAGGCGTTTTGAGCCCTCAGGTGCTCAAGGGATTGCCGGTCTGAGGGCCTTCCACAAGAACTGGACGCAAGGTCCTACAACTCCTTTATCAGGAGAAATGGCTCTTGCCCCAAGCCTGCCATACAGCAGATATATTTATGACACTGAACGCTGCTGCTTGGGTCATGGATTCTTGTCCTAGTATAACTGTTTTTCCCTTAAATCATGCTCTGCAACATACCTGCTCTAGACATTCCTCTGACTATAAGCTGCTTATTCCTTAATTCATGCTCTGTACCATGTCTTCTCTAAGCATTCCTCTGATTATGAACTAAGATATAGTATATATATATATATATATATATATATATATATATATATATATATACACACACTCACACACACACACGTGTGTGTGAGTGTGTGTGTAGGGAAATAACTGAGTGATAAGATATTCTTTAGGCACTCATTCTGTGAACTAACATGATTATACATAGAGGATTATATAAAAAGAAATAACTAAGTAGTAACACTATAAACTGAGATATTCTCCAAGCCTTAATTCTTAATATGTGATTATATATAAAGTATATATAAAAGGAAATAGTAGTAACACTCTAAACAGAGATATTCTTCAGGCACTGATTATGCCAGGATTCTGTTTAGCTCTCATTCCTCGGTGCCTATATGGGGGGTTATCCACAAACATAACATATTTTTCATTAAAAGAAGAATGTTGCTTTATGCAACCATGTAAGGTATCTTTGTGTATTTTTATTTTGAGCCTATTGTTTTCTATAGCACTGTATTAGTTTCCTATGGCTAACACAACAAACTGCCACAAACCAGGTTGTTTAAGATTGCTTAAAACAACATGGCTTTATTCTTTCATTTATTCAGAAGCCTAGACAACTAAAATCAAGATATCACCTGGACCATGCTCTCTCTGGCAACTCTAAGGACAAATCCTTCCTTGCATCTTTCTAGCTTCTGGTGGTACTCAGCAATGTTTGAAGTTCCTTGATCTGCAGCTGTTTTAGTCTAATTTCTGCCTCTGTCTTTACAAAACTGTTTTCCTTGTTTCTCTGTCCTTGTGTCTTAATGTGGCTTTCTTATAAGGTCTCCAGTAATTGGATTTAGAGGTCAACCTAATCCTATATGACCCCATCTCAACGTGATTACATTTGTAAAAATCCTATTTTCAAATAAGGTCATATTCCCAGATAAGAGTGGATTAGTTCTCCTACCTATCCCTTTGGAGGACACAATCTATCCCAAAAAAAACAGTGCTTGTTCCCCATTAATAAAAGCAAGAAAAATTAAAAATCCTGGAACATATGTTTTGTCTCTAAAATTCAGGGATCATCTTAAAGAAATATTTAAATAACATCTCAAAGGACCGAAATGCCAGTAATTGCAAAATAAATATACCGGTTACTAAGTAGCAATTATTTGAGTGAAAAAAGCATTTCTATCAATTAAAATGAAAAGCACTACTATCAAGCAAGGAGCATTACTATCAATTAAAGTTTTTAAAACTTGTCTTAAAAGTTATGAGTCCTTAAAAATGTCAAAAATTGTAAGAGTAATAGATAATATTCTGATATGTAAGGTAAACTTCCAATAATGTACATTATTACATGCCCATATTAGATGGGCCTTAAACTTAATTTTTAATCTCTCACCAGGATTTGTAATATGGAGATTGTCGTATTTCCTTAGAAAAATATTGTAAAACAAGAAAACCTATCAAACCAATACAAAGAACAAAATATTTAATGAGAAAAATCCAGTGAAACTGAATGAGCTACAATACCACATACAGGTAGGGATGACATCACGGGCATAAGACTGATTAAGAAAAGGCATTACCAGAAAATCACAAATAACATGACTCCCAGCTCACAAATTTCAAAACAAACAAAAAACCCTCAAGAATATATTATGTAGGGTTACAAATATGCATAATAAATTTTAAATAATAAATGGATTATTAACATAAACTTGAGGATAATTTTTAATCTGACCCTGAGATAAGGATGTTGGATTGAAAAGGGAAATATAGAAAAATGGATGTCATTGGAAGTATACTGAATTTTGTAGTAAAGTTATTATGTTTTCAAATAAATATTAGGTTGGTGCAAAGGAAATTGGTTTGCACAAATTTAACAATTAGATGTAATCATTACAGTGTTAGATAAAATAATAATACTAAATATTAGTATTCTTATTACTTAATATATTATTTAGTTATATAAATTAAATATATTATATTATATATATTAATAATACTAAATATTAGTATTATTATTAATCAGTTACGTTGGCATGACAAAAATGGGTATTTCAGTTTATTCTTACCCTGAAGTCTACAAACATATTAAAAATAAATGTCAGTTCAGTTTGCTGCTGGTGATAAAACAAATAGACTATCGTAATTCATACACACATGGAGCCAGTATCATGCTTATGAAAACAATATACTTATATAATATATATGTATATATAAAAAAGTATGATTTTCTATAATTTTACATGAAAAGAATAGGTAATTTAACAGAAGACAAGTTTAGAAAAAACTTGTTGGTTTTCTTTTTAGAAAAACAAGATGTGAGGACTGTAGCTCAAGCAATGACATAGGTCAACAAATTAATATCGTTCAGTAAGAATATACATGTTTACAGAAAAATGACATTCTAAAGGAATGTTTTTGTAGGCAAAACTAGTCTGACTTGGGCAGCACATGTCTGTCTTATACAATTCCAACAACAAATATTTTTATAGATGACAGAAACATAGTAATATAAAAAAGAAACTGTCACATAAACAGTTTTCAGCAAAGAAAACTCAAAAGAGTGAGCTCCAAATATCAGCCATCTTGGATCTCTCAAAATGATTAATTACTAATGATTACGTGCGGAGAGAGTCAATCCAGTTATAATTAGAAATAATAAAAAAATAAACTGAGGAGCTATAATTCTATGCACATAAGGTTTACAAACATTAGAAAAATGATAAATGCAAGTATTGGAAAGGGTGCGGAGTGCATGAAAACTCAAGTTAGTGATAATGCAGGGCAATACAACTGACCTGGAAGACAGAGCTAATGGAATATACTGTTACTGTTATCACTTTGACCATACTGCTATCTGATAGACCAATTAAAACTAAAAAATATATACTTGTATTTACTTTCTTTTGTTTTCTTCTCTAATATTATTTAAGTCTTTATGTAGATCTTATTTTCTTTCCTTTATCAATATTTTTTTTCTCTGAAGAACTTCTTTAATATTACTTTCAAGGCATGTCTACCAAAAGCAAATATTTAAAGATGAAATTATAGATCTCCACATTTCACCTTTTTTTCTATGAAACAGATACATTTTGCTCTAACTTAAAGTCTTAAATAACATTTTGTTTTAATGATAAGATATTATTATAAGTCAAATGTAAACACAGTTTAACAAATATTAAAGCATGTATAAATATGTATTAACTGAGATGTAACAATCTTTACTGGATCATATCTAAGTAGTGAAAAGTTCTCTGTTTAATAAAGTTAGGCATTTGGATTCTATAATGGCTTCTTTTCTAATCTCTCCATATTTCCATTAAATTACGTTTAGGAGGAAGTAATTTTGCATTTACAAAAATGTATTCTAATGTCTTTTTTAGTTGGTACTATTTTATTAAACTGCTGTGCCATCATCATTTGAAAGTTTTTTACTGCAGACTGAAAATGAGTTGATAGCAGTTAGCAGGGAAAAAAAAATCAGTGAAGTAGATAAAGAAATGATTGCCATGATGGGCAAAGACATTTTTATTAAACAAAATCATTTCAATGTAATAAATCATCTTAATTTTTCTGCACAATCTTTCAAACAATATCAAATATTCTATAAAAATCTAGGTTATATTCATATATTTTAAAAATATACAATCATTTCAAACTCCCATCAAAAAGATTTATTTCTTTCTAATACTGGTTACATTTATCCTATCTCCAACTTTTCTCCTTTTTCCTTTGGTTGACTGACACCATTCTGTGTTCTTTTCATGGACTAAAGCTCTATTACTGTTATGATTAGGACAATCTATGCTGATAGTTTCTCTGAGAGTTTGTTTTGAATCCGCTATGATTAGAGTTTTACTTCTTATTTTCATGAAGATAATTGACGTAAAATTAACTGCATATGTTTAAAGTGTAGATCTCAATAAGTTTTGACATAATTATACACTCTGGAACCATCACCACAATACAGATTATTAACATATTTTTTACTTTTAAAAGTTTTCTTTTTCCACTTTTATTACCTTCCTTCTACCCTGCTTTAATTTCTACTTCCACAGATAAACACTAATCTGCTCTTTCACATTACATTTGTTTTCATTTCCAAAATGTATATACAAATTTAATCATATGTGGTGTATACTCTGTCTTGTCCTGCTTATTTCCATCAGCATAATAATTTCGAGAATCAGCAATGTAACAGCATGTATCAAGAGTTTATTCCTTTTAATTGCTGAGTGACACATAGTTAAACGCATGTATCACAATTTGTTTATTCTTTCACTATTTAATGAAAAATATAAGTTATTTCCCTCTTTTGGTAATACATATAAAG
Source organism: Leontopithecus rosalia (assembly GCA_028533165.1). Classification (NCBI taxonomy): domain Eukaryota; kingdom Metazoa; phylum Chordata; class Mammalia; order Primates; family Cebidae; genus Leontopithecus; species Leontopithecus rosalia. The sequence goes on along the minus strand of JAPYYA010005633.1, from coordinate 169 downwards.
TATTGATGGGGAGGAAGATAGCGCTCTAGAAGCAACTCACCACTGCAGCTCTCAGTCAAGATGCAGAGGGTAAGCAAACACCGCATTTTCAGACGGATCCTTATAGCCCACAGAGCGGGGAAAAAACCCAGGTGTAAAAGGCACTCAGAACCCAAGTGCAGCGCTCTCC
>JAPYYA010005632.1:0-10621 GCA_028533165.1 Leontopithecus rosalia | reverse complement strand
CCCCACCCCCAGCTAACCTCAACCTGCCACTCCAGCCCCCTCCGCAGATAACTTAGACTTCCAAAACCACCCCAGCCCCCTCCTCAGCTAACTCAGACCTCCAATCCCACCTCCAGCCTCCACCACCGATTCTGGACCTGCAACTCCGGCCCCCTCCCCAGCTAGCCCTGATTCCCAACTGCAGTGTCAACCCCCAGCCCAGGCCCTCCCCAGCTAACCTCAACCCCAAGCGCAGCCCAGTCCCCAGTTCCAGCCCCAACCTCCAAGTGAGGCGGGGGTCCCCAGCCCCCTCCTCCCAACTCGGTCCGCAGCCAAATCGGAGCCGTCCCAGTTCCCCCTCCCGGACGCCGGACGCGCCCTCGGCTCCCTCGGCGCGGATCGCGTGAGCTCCTCACCTGCGCTCGGGCCCTGCGGCCGCTTCTGCCCCGCCGCGCAGCCGAACCTGCCGCCCCGGCCCGCGAGCGCTCGCTCCCCTCTGCGGGGGCGGGGCCGACACTCGGGGGGCGGGCCCTGGCGTCCCGGCACGACCAATCGCGAGCCCCGACGGCGGGAGGCGGGAGTGGGGGCGGGGCGCGGGACAGGCAGCGGGGTAGGCTGCGCTCAGGCGAGCGGGGCGGGGCTCCGGGCGCGGGCGGGGCCGAGGGCGGGGCGAGGGGCGCCTTTCCCGGAGTGACTTCGTGACGTCAAGGAGGTGCGAAGAGTTCCGCGAGTTCGAATCCCGCGATCGGGGAGCGGGTGCAACTCCCGCATGCCAGGCCCGGGGTCTCATTCGCGGGGAAGAATGACAGCGATTATCACTGCTTCGCCGGTTTCTTGAAGACTTTATGGACTCCCTCGCGTGGAACCCCTGCGTAAAGCCAGAAGGCACAATTACTATCCCGCTTTTACAGAGGTAGAAACTGGGCCTCAGCGAGGTGAGACCTAAGGGCGTTTGCCCAAGCCCGTCTTACATTTCCAAGGTTGTTCGGTTTCTGAACTCAGGGGCCTGGATCTTAAAACGCGTATTCTTGGACCTCAACCGAGATGAAATGAGTGGGAAACTGAACCCTGGAATCAGCGTTTTATTTTGTTTCTGTCGTTTTTGAGACAGGGTCTCACTCAATTGCCAGGATGGAGTGCAGTGGTGCAACCACAGCTCACTGCAGCTTTGAACTCCCAGGCTCAAGCAGTCCTTTTGCCTCAGCCTCCCGGGTAGGTGGGGCCACAGGCTCACACCACCACTCCTGGCTAACTTTTTTTTTTTTTTTTGAGATGGATACTTGCTCTGTCTCCCAGGCTGGAGTGCAGTGGCACGATCTCGGCTCACTGCAACCTCCATCTCCCAAGTTCAAGTGATTCTTCTGCCTCAGCCTCCCAAGTAGCTGGGACTACAGGTGCCCGCCACCACACCCAGCTAATTTTTGTATTATTAGTAGAGACGAATTTCACCATTTTGGCCAGGCTGGTCTTGAACTCCTGACCTCAGGTGATCCACTGACCTCAGCTCCCAAAGTTCTAGGATTACAGGTGGGAACCACTGTGTCCAACCCTGGCTAACTTTTTTTTTTTTTTAAGAGATGGGGTCTGGCCAGGCACTGTGGCTTACGCCTGTAATCCCAGCACTTTGGGAGGCTGAGTCGGGCAGATCCAGCCTGACCAACATGGTGAAACCCTGTCTCTACTAAAAATACAAAAAAATTAGCCAGTCGTGGTGGCACATGCCTGCAGACCGAGCTACTCAGGAGACTGAGGCAGGAGAATTGCTTGAACCAGGGAGAAAGAGGTTGCAGTGACTGGAAATCATGCCACTGCACTCCAGCCTGGGAGACAGACAGGGTCTTGCTATGTTACCCAGGCTGGTCTTGAACTCCTGACCTCAGGTGATCCACCTGCTTCGGCCTCAGAAAGTGCCAAGATTACGTGTGTGAGCCACCATGCCCCCATCCTGGCTAATTTTTTTTAGAGATGCGGTCTTGCTATGTTGCCCAGGCTGGTCTTGAATTCCTGGGCTCAAGTGATCCTCCCGCCTCTGCCTCCCAAAACGCTGGGTCCACAGGCCTAGAATCTGCATTTTTCACAAGCTCCCTTGGGGATATTGGTAAACACTTGCTACGCCTCCAAAAGCAGCACACAGCCCTGGAAGGAAGATGGAGCCACCATATTCGGTGATCTCAGGGACTCTGTCCAATGCTGACACTGTGTCCTCACCGCCCCACCTGGGCCCTGTGATCAGAGCTGCTGGCTGGGATCCAAGATAAACTTCCCCAGAGCTCCTGTCATCCCACCAGGAACCTCCCTTCTCAACCTCTGGACTGCCCTGCGGGGCACAGAGAAACGTCCGTCTCCCCCAGGCTTTCCCCAGCTGACATCCCCCCAAGAGAAATGACTGTCTAAATAGAGCTTGAGGCTGAACCAAGAGGATCACTTGAGCCCAGGAGTTCAAGACCAGCCGGGCCACATAATGAGACCCCCAACTCTACCAAAAAAATGTAAAATATAGGCCGGGGGCAGTGGCTCATGCCTGTAATCCCAGAACTTTGGGAGGCTGAGATGGGCGGATCACAGAAGATCGAGACCATCCTGGCCAACATGGTGAAACTCAGCCTCTACTAAAAATATTAAAAAATTAGCTGAGCATGGTGGCCTCAGAACTACAGGCCTGTAGTCCCAGGTACTTGGAAGGCTGAGGCAGGAAAATTGCTTGAATCTGGGAGGCAGAGGTTGTAGTGAGCTAAGATCATGCACTCCAGCCTGGGCGACAGAATGAGAATCCATCTCAAAAAAAAAGTGTTATATATACAAGGGAATATTATTCAGCCATAACAAAGTCCTGTCATTTGCTGCCAAACGGATGGATGGGACTAGAGGTCATCATGTTTAGTGAAAAAGTGAAATAAGGGCCAGGCACGGTGGCTCACACCTGTAATCCCAGCACTTTGGGAGGCCGAGGCAGGTGGATCACCTGAGGTCAGGAGTTCAAGACCAGCCTGACCAACATCAGGAAACCCCATCTCTACTAAAACCACAAAAATTAGCCAGGCGTGGTGGCGCATATCTGTAGTCCCAGCTACTTGGGAGGCTGAGGCAGGAAGGTCTTATACCCAGGAGGCAGAGGTTGCAGTGAACTGAGATAGCACCATTATTCTCCAGCCTGGGCAACAGAACAAGACTCTGACTCAAAAAAAAAGTGAAATAATCCAAATACAGCATGGTGTCACTGATACTTGGGAGCCAGAAGGTTGGTCTCATGGAGGCAGAGCATAGAATGCTCAGTAGCAGAGGCTGGGGAGGTTGTGTAGTTTGGCTGCGGGAAATGAAAAGACGTGAGTTGGCTGGGCGTGGTGGCTCACGCCTGTAATCCCAGCACTTTGGGAGGCCGAGGCGGGTGGATCACGAGGTCAAGAGATCGAGACCATCCTGGTCAACACGGAGAAACCCCGTCTCTACTAAAAATACAAAAAATTAGCTGGGCATGGTGGCGCGTGCCTGTAGTCCCAGGAGGCTGAGGCAGGAGAATTGCCTGAACCCAGGAGGCGGAGGTTGCGGTGAGCCGAGATCGCGCCATCCCACTCCAGCCGGGGTAACAAGAGCGAAACTCCGTCTCAAAAGAAAAGAAGAGTTGAGTGCAATCATTCAGTTAGGCAGAAGGAATACATCCTAATGTTTGACAGCAGAATAGGCTGACTGTACTTAGCAACCATGTATTGTAGATTTCAGAATAGTTAGAGGAAGGTGGCTCAGGCCTGTAATCCCAACACTTTGGGTAGCCAAGGCAGGAGAATTCCCGGAGGGCAGGAGTTCGAGACCAGCCTGGGCAGCATAGCGAGACTTCATCTCTATTTAATCAAAATTGTTTTAAATTAAAAAAAAGAAGCTACAAGAGAGACCTTGAAATGTTCCCAACATACAGAAATAAGAAATAGTCTAAGTTATGAGCCCCCCAAATACCCTAACATGACCATTATGGATTGTATGTAACAAGTATCACGTGTATCCTATACATAGACACAAACACGTGTAACAATTTTGAAAACGTGTCATGTGAATCCACGCTGGAGACTAAGGCAAATGGAAAAGTGGGCATATCCCCACAGACATATTTTCACATATCTTTTCCCAACCATTTCTTTTTTTCTTTTTTTTAACTATTTTTTGAGACAGAGTCTTTCTCACCCAGGCTGGAGTGCAGTGGCGCGATCTTAGCTCACTGCAACCGCCGCCTCCCTGGTTCAAGCAACTCTCCTGCCTCAGCCTCCCGAGCAGCTGGGATTACAGGCACCCAGCACCACACCTAGCTAAGTTTTGTGGGTTTTTTTTTTTTTTGAGATGGAGTTTCGCTCTTGTTACCCAGGCTGGAGTGCAATGGTGCGATCTCGGCTCACCACAACCTCCGCCTCCTGGGTTCAAGCAATTCTCCTGCCTCAGCCTCCTGAGTAGCTGGGATTACAGGCACGCACCACCGTGCCCAGCTAATTTTTTGTATTTTTAGTAGAGACGGGGTTTCACCATGTTGACCAGGATGGCCTCGATCTCTTGACCTCGTGATCCACCCGCCTCGGCCTCCCAAAGTGCTGGGATTACAGGCTTGAGCCACCGTGCCCGGCCCTGTGTTTTTTTTTTTTGAGACCAAGTTTTGCTCTTGTTGCCCACGATGGAGTGCAATGGTGCTATCTCAGCTCACTGCAACCTCCACCTCCTGGGTTCAAGCGATTATCTTGCCTCACCCTCCCAAGTAGCCGGGATTACAAGCATGCACCACCACACCTGGGTAATTTCGTATTTTTGGTAGACATGGGGTTTCTCCATGTTGGTCAGGCTGGTCTCAAACTCCTGACCTCAGGTGATCCACCCATCTCGGCCTCCCACAGTGCCGGGATTACAGGCGTGAGCCACCACGCCTGGCCAATGTTTGTATTTTTAATAGAGGTGGAGTTTCGCCCTGTTGCTCAGGCTGGTCTCGAACTCCCGACCTCAGGTGATCCACCCACCTTGACCTCCCAAAGTGCTGGAATTATAGGCGTGAACCACTGGGCCTGGCCCCCTGTTTTTGTTTTTTGGATTTCCATTGTTGTTGATGATGTTTAGAGACAGATGTCACTCTTTCGCCAGGCTGGAGTGCAGTGGCGGGATGTCAGTTCACTGCAACCTCCACCTCCTGGTTCAAACAATTCTCCTGCCTCAGCCTCCCGAGTAGCTGGGATTACAGGCACCCAGCACCATGCCTGGCTAATTTTTGTGTTTTTAGTAGAGATGGGGTTTCACCATGTTGGTCAGGCTGGTCTCAAACTCCTGACCTCGTGATCCGCCTGCCTTGACCTCCCAAAGAGCTGGGATTACAGGCATGATCCACTGTGCCCAGTGAGTTATGTATTTTTTAATGTTTTCTTTTGAGATGGAGTCTTGCTAGGTAGCCCAGGCTGGTTTCGAACTCCCGGGCTTAAGTAATCCCTCTGCCTCAGCCTCCTAAAGTGCTGGGATTACAGGCATGAGCCTGCATTTTTTTCTTTTTTTTTTTTTTGAGACAGAGTCTCACTCTTTCGCCTGGCTGGAGTGCAGTAGCATGATCTGGGCTCACTGCAACCTCTGGTTCCCAAGTTCAAGCAATCCTCCTGCCTCAGCCTCCCAAAAACGTGCCATCATGTCCAGCTAATCTTTTGTATTTTTAGTAGAGACGGGGTTTCACCATGTTGACCAGGATGGTCTCGATCTCTTGAACTCGTGATCCGCCCGCCTCATCCTCCCAAAGTGCTGGATTACAGCCGTGAGCCACCATGCCTGGCCTCTGTATTTTTTAATGGTTAACATTTTTCCAAAACACTAGAGCAGTTGAAAGTATTCAAGAATTGAAAAAATGTTGAATTCAAACTCACAATGTCATGTATCTTTTTACAATGTCATAACTCCGTTTCTTTATGTCCAAATAGACTTATAATTTTACTGTCCTAGTTTTAGTAGAAACAAATTCTACTAAATCATCAGTCATATTTTCAAAATCAACTTCTGGAAAACAATCAACCACTAAAAATGCATACGCATATATAAGATGATGGGCCGGGTGCGGTGGCTCATGCCTGTAATCCCAGCACTTTGGGAGGCTAAGGCAGGTGGGTCATTTGAGGTCAAGAGTTCCAGATCAGCCTGGCCAACATGGTGAAACCCCGTCTCTACCAAAAATACAAAAATTAGCCAGGCATGATGGCAGGTGCCTGTAGTCCCAGCTACTCGGGAGGCTGAGGCAGGAGAATCCCTTGAACCCGGGAGGAGGTTGTGGTGAGCCGAGATCTCACCACTGCACTCCAGCCTGGGCAACAAATTGAGACCGTCTCTAAAAATAAGAATATATATACAGATGCTTAAATATTTGCTATACGTACACACACACACATTTTCCCTTTTGCCTGAGGCTCTCAGGGGAATGCTGCATGCTGTCTTTATTTGGGATTCCAATATTTTAAGTTTTTTTGTGCTCACATCATTTTTTAAAAAATATTGCATTAGGTCCAGGTTCAGTACCTCATGCCTGGAATCCCAGCACTTTGAAAGGCCAGGATGGGCAGATTGCTTGAGGCCAGGAGTTCAACAACAGACTGGCCAACATAGTGAGACCCCATCTCTACTAAAGTACAAAAAAATAAAAATTAAGCGGGGTACAGAGGCTCATACCTGTAATCCCAGTACTTTGGGAGGCTGAGGCAGGCAGATCACAAAGTCAGGAGATCAAGACCATCCTGGCCAACATGGTGAAACCCCGTCTCTACTAAAAATACCGAAAATTAGCCAGGCGTGGTGGCAGGCGCATGTAGCTCTAGCTACTCGGGAGGCTGAGGCAGGAGAATCGCTTGAACCTGGGAGGCGGAGGTTGCAGTGAGCGGACATCGCGCCACTGCACTGCAGCCTGGGTGACAGAGTGAGACTCTGTCTCAAAAAATAATAAAAATAAAAATTATAAAAAAGAAGTAGCTGGGCCGTGGCGGTGTATGCATCCTATAATCCCAGCTACTCAGGAGGCTGAGGCCCGAGATTTGCTTGAACGTGGGAGGCGGAGGTTACAGTGAACAGAGATCGTGCCACTGCCCAGCCTGGGCAACAGAGCGAGACTCTCAAATATAAACATATTGCATTAGTGGGCGTGGCTAGTGCAGCGAGGAGGGCTATCACGAGGGAGTCTTTGGTATCACTCAAGCATCTTGTTTGTGCGGTGGCTCACACCTGTAATCCCAGCACTTTGGGAGGCTGAAGCAGGAGGATCACTTGAGCCCACGAGTTCCAGACCACCCTGGTCAACATGGCCAGACCCCAATATCTACAAATATGTATGTAAGAAAATTAGCCAGGTATGGCCACAGGTGTGTGTAGTCCTGGCTACCTGGGGGATGCTGAGGTGGGAGGATCACTTGAGCCCAAGAGATTAAGGCTGCAGTGAGCTGTGTTCTCATGGCTGCACCACTCCAGCCTGGGCGACAGAGCAAGACCCTGTCAAAAAAAAAAAGTATCTTGTGACAGTGTTTAGAGGAAGTAAAGGATGTGATAAGACTGCATAAACCAGCTGGGCGCGGTGGCTCACGCCTGTCATCCCAGCACTTTGGGAGGCCGAGGCGGGTGGATCACGAGGTCAAGAGATCGAGACCATTCTGGTCAACATGGTGAAACCCCGTCTCTACTAAAAATACGAAAAATTAGCTGGGCATGGTGGTGCGTGCCTGTAATCCCAGCTACTCGGGAGGCTGAGGCAGGAGAATTGCCTGAACCCAGGAGGCGGAGGTTGCGGTGAGCTGAGATCGAGCCATTGCACTCCAGCCTGGGCAATAAGAGCGAAACTCTGTCTCAAAAAAAAAAAAAAAAGAGAGAGAGAGAGAAGAAGACCAGCCTGACCAACTGGTGAAGCACCATCTCTACTAAAACTACAAAATTACCCTGGCGTGGTGGCGCACACCTATAGTCCCAGCTACTTGGGAGGCTGAGGCAGGAGAATCACTTGAACCTGGGAGGTGGAGGTTGCAGTGAGCCGAGATCATGCCACTGCACTCCGGCCTGGGCGACAGAGCGAGACTCTGTCTCAAAAAAAAAAAAAAAAGAAGAAAACTGCATAAACCAGCCGGGCGCGGTGGCTCACACCTGTAATCCCAGCACTTTGGGAGGGTGAAGTGGGCAGATCATGAGGTCAGGAGTTCAAGACCACCTTGGCCAATATGGCGAAACTCAGTCTCTACTAAAAATACAAAAATTACCTGGGCATGGTGGTGCAGGCCTGTGATCCCAGCTACTCCAGAGGCTGAGACAGGAGAGTCACTTGAACCTGGGAGGCGGAGGTCGCAGTGAGTCGAGATCTCACCATTGCTCTCCAGCCTGGCTGACAGAGTTAGACTCTGCCTTGAAAAAAGAACTGCGGGCCGGGCGCGGTGGCTCACGCCTGTAATCCCAGCACTTTGGGAGGCCGAGGCGGGTGGATCACGAGGTCAAGAGATCGAGACCATCCTGGTCAACATGGTGAAACCCCGTCTCTACTAAAAATACAAAAAAAATAGCCGGGTGTGGTGGTGGGCACCTGGAATCCCACCTACTTGGCAGACTGAGGCAAGAGAATCACTTGAACCACAGAAGTGGAGGTTGCAATGAGCTGAGATCATGTCACTGCACTGCAGCCTGGGTGACAAGAGCAAGACTTCGTCTCAAAAAACAAGGAAAAACACGACAGCAATTAGCCAGGTGTGGTGGTATGTACCTGTCATTCCAGGTACACAGAAGGCTGAAGCAGGAGAATTGCTTGAACCCAGGAGGTGGAGGTTTGAGCCAAGATGGAACCACTGCACTCCAGCCTGGAGACAGAACAAGACTCCATCTAAAAATAAAAATAATTTAGAAAAAGAGGGTATCTCAAAAGCCATGGTCACCTGGGGGCATCCCAGGCAGGTGCCATGCTCCCTACAGCTGGAGCTGGGATTCCACCATCTTCACACCTGATCAGGAGGACATGTCACTCACCACGACCCCCTCATGGAATCCTGGACCCCAAGCACACATGCATGTTACACAGATGGGGACACTGAGGTCCTGTGGGTTCCTCCCTTTGTAAAATAGGGCTATTAGTGCCTTCTGACCTCCTCAGCCGGTTGCAGGAAATAGACGGGGCAGCGGGGTTGCCCAGGTTTCTTGGGGGAGCCACTGAGAGAAGGGCTGCTCTAACTCCCCGGTGTCGTCCTTGGCAAAGTCCAAACTCTTCCCAACGCGCCCTTCAGCTTCACTGGCCACCCTCCCTCTCCTCCGTCCACTCTTGCCAGCCAGGTCTCACCTGTTCCTGCTCCGATGCCTTTGCTGGTCCCCCTGCCCAGTGCTCGGTCCCAGATCCCCTTGGAGCTGGCCCCGATTCCACACCAGCAAATCCGTCGGCTTCTGAGTCAGGCTGGCCTCCCCAGAGGCCTGGGAGCCTCGAAACTTTGTTTGTTTGTTTGTTTTTTGAGAAACAGTCTTGCTCTGTAGTCCAGGGTGGAGCGCTGGAATGCAGTGGCCCCATCTCGGTTCATTGCAACCTCCGCCTCCTGGGTTCAAGCAAGTCTCCTGCCTCAGCCTCCTGAGTAGCTGGGATTACAGGCACCTGCCACCACACCTGGCTAATTTTTGTATTTTTAGTAGAGACGGGGTTTCACCATGTTGGTCAGGCCTGTCTCGAACTCTTGACTTCGTGATCCGCCTGCCTCAGCCTCCCAGAGTGCTGGGATTACAGGCGTGAGCCACCGCGCCCGGCTAATTTTTGTGTTTTTAGTAGAGATGGAGTTTCACCATGTTGGTCAGGCTGGTCTCGAACTCCTGACCTCGTGATCCACCTGCCTCAGCCTCCCAGAGTGCTGGGATTACAGGCCTTCGTTTTTTTCTGTTGTTGTTCTTTTGAGACTGGGTCACTTTCGTGATGCAGGTTTATCTTCTGTGCAGGGAGCACGTGTCTGAAATGATTCGATCCACTTCTTCCTTGAGGGTCATCGTTCCAGCGGGTTATAAGCTCTGAGCGGGCTGGTGTCTGTCACTTCTGTGTCCCCAGCCTCGGGGCAGGCCGGGCATACAGCGGAGCCTCTTACGGACTGGTGGAATGAATGAATGAGCCCTCGAACACACGAATGAATGGTGTCTCAGTTCTTCCTTCCACTCTGCGCCTGAACAAGGTCTTACCTTTTTGGCTCAGACCTCTGATCCAGTCTGCTCTGTGTTGGGGGTTTGGCTCCGTGTCCCCACCCAAATCTCAGGCTGAATTGCGGTCCCGCGTTGGAGGAGGTACCTGGTGGGAGGCGGTTGGAGCATGACCGTGGATCCCTCACGAGTGGTTTAGCGCCACCCCTCAGTCCTGTCTCGTGATAGAGTTCTCGCGATATCCCGTGGATCCCTCACGAGTGGTTTAGCGCCACCTCTCAGTCCTGTCTTCTGATAGAGTTCTCGTGATATCCTGTGGATCCCTCACTAACGGTTTAGCACCACCACTCAGTCCTGGCTCCTGATAGAGTTCTCGCGATATCCCGTTGATCCCTCACGAGTGGTTAGCACCACCCCTCAGTCCTGTCTCGTGACAGAGTTCTCGCGATATCCTGTGGATCCCTCACGAGTGGTTTAGCGCCACCCCTCAGTCCTGTCTTCTGATAGAGTTCTCGTGATATCC
>JAPYYA010005631.1:0-10622 GCA_028533165.1 Leontopithecus rosalia | reverse complement strand
GATCCTAAGGGGCTGGGCATTGGGCTGTGTTGCCTCATCTGTCTGTGCCTTTCTGAGATGCCTGAGGCTGCCTTGTGATAAGGCACCACATGTTTGCCTGTCTCTCTCCTGCTAGTGGGCATGTCTTACTAAGAGGCAGGTGGCTCCTCAGGGGCTCCACAGAAGCTTCTTAGTGAAAAGATGCTCATAGCCAAGGTCTCTGGGCCCAGGGATTTTGTCTTACTCACTTTTTTCAGATGAAAAGCTTCCACTGCAAAGAGCAATAGCACAGTGAAAACCAAATTCAGCCCAGAGCCCTGGTGCTTGCTTGAGTCTGGGTCATATCTCAGGAAAAACCAGGGATGTGTCCCAGCATGTTATATAGTCACCAGCATGGAAGCCACTGCTCAGGGTGCAGGTGAACAGATGGCCCTGGGGAAGCACAGGCAGGGAGCAGCCATGTCAGCGCAGGGTGCTGGTGAGCCTGAGACACCCCCGGGGATGCACGGGTGGGGGTGGCTGAGTGAGCAAAATGTGTAGGTGAGGCTGAGATGTCCCTGAGGATGCACAGGTGGGGAGTGACCAAATCAGCACAGGCTGGGAGATGGAGCCTGCAGGTGCAGACAGGGGTGAGTGTGGGCACCCACCAGTGTAACTCTCAGGTCTGAGGCTGAGGAGCTGACACAAGCTGGGAACTGAAACCTGGTCTCCAAGGCCTGCTGCCACCTGTGCAGTGAGAGAGGAGCACGAGGAGAGGAGCCCAGACCCTGGTGGACTCTGTCCCTGACCCCGCCATGGGGCTGGAAAGCCCAGGCTGCCTTTGCTTCCCCGTCTCCAGAGGAGGGGCTGCTTCTGCAGATGTGTTTCCATCTGGGAATGCCCAGCCCTCCCTGAGTCCTGGGTTTGGAGCTGGGCTCAGTCACACTGCAGACCCAGGAGGGGGAAGGTTTGCTTTATCCACTGGGGGAGCCCTGAGAGGAAGCACCTGCCGAGACCATGCAAAGGTCCCTGCTCAGGGACTCTGCTGTGCAAGAGAGGACACTGCCGCTGAGTTCCCTCCCCCATCAGTAAGCCCAGGGCCCAGCCTTGAGGCCCTGGCTCCTTGGAGTAAATGGTCTATATTGAGTAACTATGTAGGGACCACAGCATCAGCCCCTCATGCCTCTCCTGGTCACAGGCCACACAATCCACCATGGTCTAGAGAACTGAGAGCCCAGCTGGTCTCTGCCATTCACCGGTCACTGTTCACACATGCACAGTTCAACTCCAACATTTGGGCCTGAGGGATCTTCTCCCTCTCGTCACACACCATGTCCCACTGTGGCAAGGCAGTCCTCACAACCCTCCCCACCTGTCCCCATCTTCACCCTTGATGGGACAGGGGACCATCAACAAAAATGCACAGGGACGTTATTTAAGAGGCCATTTAAGACGAACAAGGACACCATTCTCCCAGCATGCAGCCAGAGCCACAGCCCTGAGAGGGCACAGGATGGTTGGGGGCCCCCACACCAGGTGGGTGTGCACATCAGAGTGGCATTGGGGCTCTGGAGAAATGTAGAAGGCTTGGAGTTGCCTAGAAAAATAAGAACCAAGACTAGGAAGTCCCCAGACACCCTATCCCAGGCTGAGACTCAGTTCAGTCATATTTACTAAATATAATTTACAATAATTCACCTACGATTCTTAACAATGTATACTACCACCCATAATTACATTATTTTAAAGGCCTATTTGAGTTCTGGTTGACAATCTGGTCCACTTTCCTGCTCTCTTGCCTCTGGGGCAAGGAATCAAGACCCCAAAGACAATCTCATTTTTCTTGATAGACTCAGGCTGAAGATCAAATGCAGCCCATCCATTCATTAGAAGTCACCCCTTTGTCAACCCAACCTGCCTTTCTCAGTCCAAAGCAAATGGCTGAGGTGGAGGGAATTTCACCCTCCTGATCAAGAGCCTGACACCATCGGGCCACACTGGAAGGTGTCACCAAAATGGTGACAGCCTCCTTGGGATGTTCTAGTTTGCATCTGCCCCCCAAAAGGAGTCCCTTTTGTGATGGGCACCAGCCCAGTATTCCCACAATGATCCATGGATGGGACAGTGCCTGAGAAGAGGGCCAGGCTGCTCCAGCCATGAGGACAATGCCCTGCAGGGGACCCAAACACACAAAACAGGGAGGGTCAAAGCCATGAACTCTGCTTTCAGCAAAGCTCCCCACACACCTAAGGGTCCAGGACCTCTGATACTCAACATAATCCTGTCACCATGGTCAATGACAATTCCAACCAGGGGAGCTGTCCCCCAACACAAGAGGGGTTCTGCCCACTGTAGATCAGTTCAGCTGGCCCACGCTCCCAGAGTGGCAACATGGCCCCTGCATGAATCCCTGATCCTCCATCAGTACCCTGCGGGATGGGTCTTCATGTGAGAATGTTCCTCATTCCCAAATGTGCCCAGGCCCACTGAAATCTGGGCATGAGCAGCAGATGACCTTGGGGTGAGGGGAGGATGGGTATTGCAGGACCTGATTCAGTGAGGGGGGAGCCACATCTCACTGTGGAGAAGCTTCTGTCCTCCAATATCCCTGGAGCTGCAGAGACCTCCTTCCTCTGAGCCATGGGAGAGGACAGTCCCAGAGACTGGAACAGACAGTTGGAGGGAAGGCAACCTCATTGGAGCTGCTCAGTGGAACTGGGCTTGGGGCTCACTGGACCCAGTGACCATCTAGAAGCTCTCAGACCACACACATCCTAGACCCTGGGCTGGCATGGATGGGGCCATCACGTTCTTCCTCATCCATCATGCCCTTGGAGACTACTGAGCCCTGAGGACTGATTGATGCCTGTTTGGATATAATTAGAACTGGCCAGGCACAGTGGCTCACACCTGCAATCTCAGCACTCCAGAAGATTGAGGCAGGAGGACAGCTTGAGGCCAGCAGTTCAAGACCACCCTGAGAAACATAGTGAGATTCCATCTCTAGGAAAATAAACAAAATTTAAAAAGTAGGCAGGCATGGTGCCATGTGCCTGTAGTCTCAGCTACTGGGGAAGCTGAGGCAAGAAAATCATTTGAGCACAGGAGTTCAAGGCTGCAGTGAGCCGTGATTATACCACTGCACTCCAGCCTGGGCAAGAGAACAAGACCTCATCTCTGCAAAGAAAAGAGAAGTCCGTGTGCAGATGGAGGCAGTGGCTGGAGTGACACAGCAGTAAGCGAATGAATGACAACAATTGCTGGCAAACAGCAGAACCTGAGAGGCAGGAAACAGGCCTCCTCCAGAGCCTCCAGGAGCCAGCCCTTTGCGCCCCTCAAATGTGGGCTTCTGGCCTCTGGCACTGGGACACCATGCGTTTCTGTCATTGTAAGCAACCCAGTCCCTGGCAGTTAGTTATGGATACCATAAGATTCTCATCCAGTCGTCTGACAAGAGCAAGCTCCAAGGAAGGGATTCCCTCCTTATCTATGTTGTTTGAAGATTTTACATTAATTTACTCTTGTATGGCTAATCATTGTTAACCAACGCAAATAAAATAGTAAAGAAATGACCTACATCTTCAGTTGGGAGTTTGGTCTGCTGCTTATCAAGAGTGAAATATTGAACAAGAGTTAAACATCTGAATGTCTCCATCACATCATCTGTAAAGTGGGAGTGCTCACACCCACGGGGCTCACCTCCCAGGTTGGTGCCAGACTCTCCCTGGGCCCCTGTTCTCTCACCAGCCATGTCCACTCTTCCCCCAAAATGGTGCCAGTGACTGTGAAGGCTTTCCATTCCCACCACATTTGTCTCTAACCCCAGCAGCAGATAGATGTCAGCAGAACACAACTGAGTGTTCCTCTCCTCATGCCCCTTCAGGGGTTCCTCACCACCCACCAGAAGAGGTGCAAGCTTCCAAGCCTTGCTGGATACTCTCTATATTCTGAGCTCCACCTGCCTTCCCATCCCCAGCCTTCCCCACTCCTGGTGGAAAAGAGCTGGGTGTGTGGATGGTTTCTGAATGCTGAGCACGGCCTTTTGCAGCCAGTCCACTCCTTACACTGTCCCTATTAGGGTCTCCACCCTAAGCCTTTCCATCCTGGAGCCTCCTCCCAAGGCCCCACAACAGAAGTGACTTCCCTGTCCTTTGAATTCTTATAGCACAAGGCCTACTATCCCCCATTAAACTGCAAACTCCTTTTGTGGAAAAACAAACTTTATTCATTATTGTGCTATCACACTATCTTATGAAGAACAGATTGTCAATAATTATTTGCTGAATAAAGGAATAACAGTTACAAAATGCTTGTTTTATATGGATTAATACTGTTCTAAAACTGAGAAATTATAAACAGCACTGATATTCAGCCAGTACACACAAGTCTGGGCACAGCAGTTGTAAAATACTGAAATATCCACTGCCACTGACCCTTAGCATCCAGATGCCCCCCACTGCCACTGCTCTCCTCCCTGGAGTGCCTGGACCTCCCACAGGCTCCTAACTAAAGGGCTGACCACAGCTGGGAACACCCAAGACCCAGCAGCCACATGGCCAGGTCCACTGGTGAAAGCATCCATCCTGACTGATCAGGTCCTGCAGGGTTTCAGTGTTAAATATTTTGATAATATCCCTGATTATAAATAAGGCTCAGTTATACAGTTGGAAAATGATGCTTCTCCTCATTGTAAAATCTCAGAAGACTCTGTAGATCCAGGACAGAAGTGGATCTCTGAAGGTTTCGGGCATATTCATTAGCGCTCTGTCTTCATGTAAACCAGAAGATATGCAGTTTCTTGCCTAGAGAGATGAGAAGACACATCAGCACAACAGCATAAAACCTTTATCAGAAAAGGATGCTTCATTAATCCATGACATGACAAGTGTCAGCAAACATCCAGGCAGCTGGATCAAGCCTTTGTCTATCCATCACCTCGGAGAAGAACAAAATAGACAGCCTGGGAAGATAAGCTACTAAGTTTCTGGTAGTTAATATCTAAAGCAGAGGCTAACAAGTTCCAGGCACACAAGCCAAATTCAACCCTGTCGGGTTTTTTAAATAAACTTTCAACTTTTATGTCAGATTCAGTGGGTACACATACAGGTTTGTCATGGGTGTGTGAGCATAGTACACAACAGTTAGTTTTTTGCCCCTCCCCCTCCTTCCCCTGTCCATCAGTTCCCAGTGTCTATTGATGCCAATTCTAAGTCAATGAGTGCCCAGTGTTTAGCTCCCATTTGTAAGTGTGAATATGCATTGTTTGGTTTTTGATGAGATGGTTCTTGCCCTGTCACCAGACTGGAGTGTACTGGCACAATAATAGCTCACCGCAGCCTCATACTCCTGGGTTCAAGTGATCCTCCTGCCTCAGCTTTAGCTTCCTGAGTAGCTGAGACTCCAGGTGTATATCACCATGCCTAGCTATAACTTTTACTTTTTTTGTGTAGAGATGGGTCTTGATTTGTTGCCCAGGCTGGTCTTGAACTCCTGGCTTAAAGTGATCCTCCCGCCTCAGCCTCCCAAAGTGCTGGAATTAAAAGCATGAGCCCATATCCAGCCTCCAAGTCCCTTTTTGGAAATAAATTTAACTGGACCCCAGCCATGCTCATTCGCCCATGTACTGTCTATGGCTGCTTTTACTCCATAGGGCAGAGTTAAGTGGCTGCAACAGGCACTGTAAAGACCACAAAGCCTGAAGTACTTTCTCTTCAGCCCGTTATAGAGGAAGGCTGCCAACCTCTGATCTCAATAACAGGGAAATCAATGGCAGCCACTAAATGGCAGAGATTGGGTGTCTAAGAGGATGCTCAGAATAAACAGGAGAGAAAGATGAAAAGTAGAATGAAGATTTCAAATGTGAGCTTCACATAATCTATTATTTTTCAAACAACCAGGCCTATCTCTGTAGCTGAAAGTCACCTCAAATAGTGTTTCTGGTATACAACCTAAAAGCTCAGCTAAGAAAACTTACAAAATCGCTCTGCTTAAACTTCATCCAGCCTTCTTCTCTCCAGCTTCTCCTCTGTGGTCATTGGTTATAAACATATTTATTGACGCTTACTAATGCAAGCCAGACAAAGAAATATGAAAAAGTCATCCTTCCCTCAAAAGGGTTCATAGTCTAATGTTATAGAAAGTTATGTAAGCAAACAATTTTAAAAACCAGTGGCTGGGCATGGTGGCTCATGCTTGTAATCCAAGCACTTTGGGAGGCTGAAATGGGCAGATGGCCCAGGATTTTGAGAGAAGTCTGGCAATATAGCAAGACTTCGTGGTGTTCTCATCCCATAGTGAGCATAATAACCCCAGACTGGAAGGACCAGACCAGGCCAAAATGCAAGGCCAACAGGCAAGGCAAGACCAGGCCAGGATGGGCCAAAAGGTAAGGCCAGGCCAGATCAGACCAAAAGGCCAGGCCAAAAGGAAAGGCCAGGCCAATAGGCCAGGCCAAAAGGCAACACAGGCCACACCAGACCAAAAGGCAAGGCCAGTCCAAAAGGCCAGGCCAGGTCTGGCCAGGTCAGGCCAAAAGACAAGACCAGGCCAGACCATGCCAGGACAAAAGACAAGACCAGGTCAGACCAAAAGATCAGGCCAGGCCAGGCTAAAAGAACAGGCAAGGCAAGGCCAGTCCAAAATACCAGGACAAAAGGCAAAATCAGGATAAGCCAGGCCAAAATGCCAGGCCAACAGGTCAGGCCAGGCCAAAAGGCCAGGAGATATGGCAAGGCCAGACCAGGCCAGACCAAAAGGTAAAGCCAGACCAAAAGGCCAAGCCAGACCAAAAGGCCAAGTCAATAGGCCAGTCCAGGCCAAAAGGTAAGGCCAGGTCAGGACAAAAGGCAAGGACAAAAGGCAAGGTAAGGCCAGTTCAGGCCAAAAGGCCAGGCCAACATGCCAGGCAAGGTCAAAAGTCCAGGCCAGCCCAGACCAGACCAAAAGGCAAGACCAGTGAAGGTCAGGCCAGACCAAAAGGCAAGGCCAGGACAAAAGGAAAGGTCAGGACAAAAGGCAAGGGTGGGACAAAAGAACAGGACAAAGGACCAGGCCAAGCCAAAAGATAAGGCCAGGCCAAAAGAACAGGCCAAAAGGCAAGGCCAGGCCAGACCAGACCAAAAGGTCAGGCCACAATGCCAGGCCAAAAGGCAAGGCTAGGTCAAAAGGTCAGGCCAAAAGGCAAGCCAGGCCAGGTCAGGCAAAAAGGTAATGCCAGGCCAAAAAGCAAGGCCAGACCAAAAGGCCAGGCCAAAAGGTAAGCCAGGCCAGGCCAGGCAAAAAAGGAAAGGCCAGGCCAAAAGGAAAGGCCAGGCCAAAATGCCAGACCAGGCCAGACCAAAAGCACAAGCCAAAAAACCAGGCCAAGCCAAAAGATAAGGACAGGACAGGACAGACCAAAAGGCCAGGCCAGGCCAAGCCAAAAGAACAGGCCAAAAGGCAAGGGCAGGCCAGCCCAGGCCAGACCAAAAGGCAAGTCGAGGCCAGGCCAAACCAAAAGACAAGGCGAGACCAGGCCAGACCAAAAGATAAGGCCAGGCAAGCCCAGGACAGAAGGCCAGGCCAAAAGGCTAGGCCAGGTCAGGACAAAAGGTAAAGCCAGACCAGACCAGGACAAAAGGTAAAGCCAGGACAGACCAAAGGAAAAGGTCAGGCTAAAATGCAAGGCCAGGCTAAAAGGCAAGGCCAGGCCAGACCAAATGGCCAGGCCAGGCCAAAAGCCGAGACCAAAATGCAAGGCTAGACCAGACCAGACCAAAAGGTCAGACCATAAGGCAAGGCCAGACCAAAAGGTAAAGCCAGACCAGGACAGATCAAAAGGTAAGGCAAGGCAAAAAGGCAAGGCCAGGCCAAAAGGCCAAGCCAAAAGCCAGGCCACACCAGGCCAGGCCAAAATGCCTGGCCAAGCCAAAGGGTAAGGTCAGGCCAGGCCAGACCAAAAGACCAGGCCAAAAGGGAAGGATAGACCAGGCCATGTGAAAAGACCAGGCCAGACCAAAAGGAAAGACCCAGCCAGGCCAGACCAAAAGGCCAGGCCAGACCAAAAGGCGAGTACAAAAGGCAAGGCTAAGCCAGGCCAGGCCAAAGACCAGGACAAAAGGAAAGGCCAGACCAAAAGGCCAGGTCAAGGCAGGACAGACAAAAAGGTAAGACCAGGCCAAAATGCAAGGCCAGGCCAAAAGGTAAGGCCAGGCAAGACCAAAAGGCCAGGCCAGACCAAAAGGTAAGGTCAGGCCAGATCAGGCCAAAAGACAGACCAGGCCAAAAGGCCAGGCCAAAAGGCAAGGCGGGGCCAGACCAGACCAAAAGCATGGCAAGGCCAAAAGGTAAGGCAAGGCTGAAAGACCAGGCCAAGACAAAAGGCCAGGCCAAAAAATAAGGCTAGGCCAGGCCAAATGTCAAGGCCAAAAGGTCTGGCCAGGCCAAAATCCAGGCCAGACCAAAAGGTAAGGTAAGACCAAAAGGCTCTCTCCCATCTTCTGTTCTGTTTTCTTTTCCTACCATTGTCTTCTTACCACCCCCCATAATTCTTGCTAACATCTTTTAGACACTGTTAATTTACCATTTCCTTCTCCCAGCTCCCACTCCCCAATCTTTTTCCCCACTCCCCACTCCCTTTTCCCTCTTCTCCTGACCCCTGCTCCCTTCTTCCCTCTTCCCCCAGCTCCTGCTCTGTTCTTCCCACTGCTCCCATGTTCTTCCAGTCCTGTCTTCTCCCTGCTCCTGTCTCTTCAACCCATGGCCTTCTCATTCCCTCTCCCCTCATTCCCTCTCCCCACCATATTTTTCTCCCCACAGTTTTTTCCTTATATTCCCTCCCCCTACCTTTAAGTGCACACCTTCTTCTTTCCCCTGCTTCCTCTCCTCTTCCTGCTGTTTCTTAGCTATGGCCATCTCACAACCCTTTCTCTCTCTCTCCACAGTATCTTCCCTATCTTCTCTCCCCACAAACTTCTCATTCCCTCTGACCCCAACCCCTCCCCACCATCTTGTTTCCACTGTCTTTTCCTCACCCCCTCTCCCCATGTTCTTCTCACCACCCCATGCCCTCTCCCACTAGCTTGTTATGACACTCATCTCACCACCTCCTTGGTCTCTCCTCACGTTCTTCTCCCTGACTTCTTATATTCTTCTCCCCATGTTCTTCTCCTTGTGTTCTTCTCCTCACTGTCCCCATCCCCCAATCTCCCGGCCCCTGCTCCCAGCATTATCTACTGGCCTTCTTCTCCCCACTCCCTTCTCTTCACCAAATTCCCTCTCCTCACCACCTTCTCCCGACTGTCTTTTCCCCACTGTCCTTTCCCTTTTTAGTAGAGATGGGGTTTCTCCATGTTGGTCAGGCTGGTCTCGAACTCCTGACTTCAGGTGATCCACCCACTTTGGCCTCCCAAAGTGCTGGGATTACAGGTATGAGCCACTGTGCCCAGGCTTTTCTTCCATTTTTAAAAATCAGTGTTTTATAGTGATAACTATAGAGATTTTTGACTTCTCTAGTTAAAGTTATGTATAGGCATTTTTTTGGTAGCTATTATAAATAGAATTGCTTTTTTTCTTGTTCAGATTATTCACTGTTGCTGTATAGAAATATGACTAATTTTTTTTGAGACTAAATCTCACTCTATTGCCCAGGCTGGAGTACAGTGACATGATCTCAGTTCTCTGCAGTCTCTGCTTCCTGGGTTCAAGCTGTTCTTGTGCCTCAGCCTCCTGAGTAGCTGGGATTAGAGGCACTCACCTACACACCTGGCTAATTTTTGTATTTTCAGTAGACACATGGTATCACTGTGTTTTCCAGGCTGGTCTTGAACTTCTGACCTCAAATGATCTGCCCTTCTTGGTTTCCTAAAGTGCTGGGATTACAGGTCTGAGCCCCCATGCCTGGCCAGAAATGTGACTGACTCTGTATTTTGTAACTTTATGGGAATTTGTTTATCAGCTTTAAGAATTTTTTGTGGAATCATTAGAGTTTTCTAAATATAGGTTCATATTGTTTGCAAAAAAGGATAATTTGATTTTTTTCTTTCCAATTTAGATACCTTTAGTTTCTTTCTCTTGCCTAATTGCTCTGGCTAGGACTGCTAGTATTGTGTTGCATGAAACTGGTGAAGGTGGTCATCCTTGTCTTGTTCCTGGTCTTAGAAGAAAGGCTTTCAGTTTTCTCAAATGATAACAGTGCGTTTGTCATTGATGGCCTTTTTCGTTCTGATGCATGTTTTTTCTGTACATAGTTTGTTGAGAGTCCTTATCATGAAGGGATGTTAAATGTTATTAATTTTTTAAGCATCTATTGAAATCATATGATTTTTGTTCTTGATTCTGTTAGCGTAATATATAATTTTTGTTGATTTGCTTATGTTGAACTATCCTTGAATTGCTATAATGAATCCCACTTGATCATCATGAATGATATTGTTGTTGAATTTTGTTTGCTAGTATTTTGTTGAGGATTTTTGTGTCTATGTTCATCAGGGATACTGACCTGTAGTTTTCTTTCTTCATCATGTACTTGTCTGGTTTTGGTATAAGAATAATCCTGACCTTACGAGATTGAAAATATTCTCCCCTCTTCAATTATTTGGACAAGTTTGAGTATAACTGATATTAGTTCTTTAAATGTGTGGTAGAATTCAGGAGTAAAGCCATCAGGCCCTGAGGGTTTTTTTTTT